>ML430523.1:57484-117932 GCA_005239525.1 Nicotiana knightiana | reverse complement strand
CAGGTTTCTTTTGATTATTTTCTCTTCGAAAGAGGTATGTAACAATGAACTTTAAATGAAATTTTTATACTCAGAATTTATTGTTAGTTTGATGCTAAATGTTTGATTCTTGCTATGTTTTTTTTTAGATTATGTCAAGCTGAATCTTCTTCTTTGTTCTTGGTTTATAAATCTGAAGTAATATTTAGTTGACATGATGTTAAGGAATCCGAATATATGTTGTGTGTGTAATATATAAATCCTTAGAATTATTTTGTTTTGATTTTAAGTTGGTTAAAATGCATTGAGTATCATTGGATATCAGTTTTGTGTTAGTCCATTAGTGGAATAATATGCACTTGGATGTTGAATCTGATCTCTTCTATGGTCAGATTTTACCCATAAGATGGCAGAAATATACTTTTAATTGGGTCTCTTTGGTCACTAAAGAGATTCAACAAGCAAGTCTCTAGATAGTTGGCACTAGGGTAGATGAGCCTGACTTCTTAATAGTCAAACTCATCCCTTAGTAGTGCATAAACAGTAGCCTAAGGTGCTGGAAATCACCCCTTTACGGATAAGAAGTGGGTAATCAAAAGGCTCCTAGGGAAGAGAATTTGAATCCCTTAACATGATAAAATTTATTCTCTAAAGACATGCCTAAAAAATCAAAGACATAGTATAAGTATGAGTTGAAAGTTACAAAAAATGACCTCTATGGAGTTGAATCTGACCCCTTTTATGGTCAGATTCAGTCCATAAAAAGGGGCAGGAACCTGTTCTGTCAAAGTGGTGTAAAGCATCATCAAGGTTGAGTCTAACCTCCTTTATGGTATGACTCATCCTATAAATGTTTGAAGGTCTGCTGTTACTACTGTCCAAATAGCAAAATTTTGGACTTATAGTTTTAGATTGAAAGATGCTTTTATTTGTGTTTCCGTAGTCACTGAAGAGACTCATTAAGCAAGTCTCCATATAAACTTAGACTTATTTTTGTGTTGGCATTGTGGGATTAAAAGTCTGACCCATTCATGGTCAGATTCCCCCTATGATCATGCATAAACAATTATAGAATAGTTAGATTATTATTAGAAAAGGCATTAAGACATGAATCTAAACCCATAAATGGTCAGATTCATGCCTTAAGAAATGCCTAAGAGTAGTCAAATCATTGTATAAATTTAGGCAATAACCCGTGGAATGATTAAAGGGTTGATGGATCCGCATCTTCGGAGCTGAACTTGACCTCTTTATGGTCAGATTCATTCCAAGAAGAGTGCACCAAAGTAGGTTCTGTCCTTTAGAATTGACACTATTGCATGACTGGGATTAAACCTGACCCAATAATGGTCAGGTTGCCTTACAACATGCCTAGAATGTGTCTGTTAAGTTAGTCGTCTGGTGATTAAGAAAAATAGACAAAAAATATAGATTTCAAAGCCTCTGAAGGCCGGCTTGCGCAGGAGCAGTGTTGTTCTCCCTTTACTCTGTTACTTATTGTTTTTCCTTTTAGGAAATTGTATTTCATAATGAAATGATAATGTAATAATATAAATTTTTTTTTTTTGTATTTTTAGTTGTAAATATGGACTAGATACTGTACACTATTATTCCAGGTTTCTTACTCTTTTCTGCTAAATCCATAATTGGCCAGCTTGATGAAACAGCCCACTAAGGCTTTAATCAAGTTTAACTCCTTAGGCTATCAGGCCATGAGGGAGTAAACGGGCCCAAGGATTAGAGTTATCTGCTTTAAGAAGTAGTATGATGAGAGTAGACATTCAACTAAAAGTATGAATTTATATCCGAATTAATCTATATGAAAATCTCCCTGTAAACATCTGCTAGAATTTTGGAATCATGTTATTTCAGATTCTGTAACTTTCAATATGAATAAAAATTGGCAATCCAAAATATTTCTAACTTATCTCACATTACTTGAATTATTTCGAGATAGATGTATGAATATTTGTACCTTAAAAATATGTATAAATCCAAATTTTAGATTTGTGTTTAGGCTGTCTAAAAATGGGCAGAAACTGCAAAGTATGAACTGGTAAAACCTGTTTATGCCCTGTTATTCTTCCAAGATTACAAAGTCCTCACAAAGAACGATAGATAGTTCTAGCTTACCAATTCAAGGCCGGAAAACAGTAAATAAGGTGTTCGTATGCTTATAAGCGTATGCATGAATAAATATTTACTTTCGACTGCCATGCTTCTTATTATTCACCAAGCTATAAAGTAAAGACCCTTAAAGACATAACTGAATTTCCTAAACTAGCGGCCTTCCTATAAACTAGTCACAATTGGGATGGGCCAAAAGGGTTGAAACAATTTGGGGCTAAAATATGGCCATAGCCCAAAACCTGTTATCCTTAGACTAATGAATATCATTTTAGGCGATCTTCTAGGTAGAATGAGACCTTTAGATTGATAAATATCGAATACTATCTCAAATTACCATAACTCGGGAGTGGCAACTCCTGCCCCCCGACGCTCAACTCCAAACATTAACAAAACGTACATAGCAACCACGGGTGATTTCATGTGACGTGTTTTCCATGTGCTCAAAAACAAAAAGTACACGCCATCGTGACTTGTTTAAAATAAATCAATAGACATCCTAATCAATCTTAAAACTAAAACGCTCTTGCGGAAAAAAAAACAGAAAACTCAAACATCGCCACAAACGGGCATTAAAAAATCGTCACGACCATAGTCTTGGATACGTAACCTACACGCGGGTGCGACAACTCATGTACCCATCTTCAACTTCAAACTATAATAAAAATCACATGTTATAATTGCGGGTGCATTTCATGTGGCGCAGTTATAATATGTCCCAAAAACAAATAAGTGCATGACATCGTGACGTATTTCAAGATAAAACCATAAATACTAAAGCGGTTAAAAAATAAACGGTTAAATGCAATAGGCAAAAAAATATGTAAATCATCAGATAACTAGGCCAAATATTAATAGTTAAGCGTCCGTGCTAGAACCACGGAACTCGGGAATGCCTAACACCTTCTCCCGGGTTAACAGAATTCCTTACCCAGATTTCTTGTGCGCAGACAAATCAAAACAGAGTCAAAATTTCCTCGGTTCTTTGGATTCTTTAACGCGGTGTTCCGAAACATCGTAAAAATCTGGGTGGCAACTCTGAAATTAATAAATAATCCCAAAATCGAATAATGTCACTTAAAGTGGAAAAAACTCCCTTATCCCACCATTCGGGGGTGGAAAAAGGAGGTGTGACAGCAGTCATAAAGAGGCGTGAGACAATATATATATATATATATATAATGACCCACAAACCATAATAACTAATATGTGTGTGCCAGGAACTAGTGTCACAAGTCCTACGGGCATACTAACAGAATATACAAAAATATAATATACAGTCCCACTGTTTGAAAGAAATAGACAGGAAATAAGCAAAAGAAACTCCATGGTGATGCCGAGGATCGTTACGAGAAGCAGCTCACTGTGAATTCATGTCCAAGTATGATCAAAATCGAGCTCCAGTCTGATAACCAGATGCACCAGCCTACAGGATAAGGACAACCGGCCTGAGCCATCATAATGATCATATTTGTGCACTACCGAGGGTCGAATAGCCCGAACTATAATATATCTTTCAATCTCGCCGTGGAATACGGCCCTCTCCCATAAGAGTGGGCGAAATAACAGTCCGCTCGCGGAATGTAAATTGCGAAGCGGCCATATGCACACACAATCCACACATTTATTCTTTATAAATTACTTTTTGTGAACAATTCCTTAAAATTACTCAAATTCCATGATCTCAGGGAAACAAGCTGCATGTAACATTAATTCATTAAGCATATAGTTCATTTCAAGGAAAACATAAGGCATGGTGTAGGCCTAGCTACCCGGACATAACAATAATAGTCGCTACGTACGGACTCTCGTCACTTTGCACGTACGTAGCCCCAAAAAACATTAGCACATAGCCATTTAGATCACCTAGGGGGACATTTCCCTCTTACAAGGTTAGAAAGGAGACTCACCTCGTGTCGAACCTACTCTCCGGGTCAAGAATGCGCCCGAAACTCCAAACTCGACACCCACGGACTCGAAACTAGCCAAATGTTATACAAATATATCAATTTATATTCAAAGCATGGAATTCTCCTACTACTTAGTCAAATTCATCATTCTTGAAGAAATCCCAAAATCCAACCCCGGGCCTGCATGCTCGGATTCCAAAAATTCTCGAAGGAAACATTCACCCATAACCTAAGGATCATTAATATATGATTTTTGTATGATTTTATGGCCAATTCACGGGTAATTCTCTAAATTCTCGAAAGCCCTAGGTTACTACCCAAATTCCTTAATTTTCCACTAATTAGGTTGTTAATTCAACTAGGAATTCATGGATTAACTAACTTTAGGGTAGAATTTACTTACCTTTTTAGTATCTAGGTCGTGGAACTCTTTCCCAAGCTTTCAAAGAACCTGCCTATTGTGGTTCTGCACCTGCGGCTCAAGGACCGCACCGCGGTCTCGCGCCTGCGAGAAAAGACTCGCACCTGCGGGAGAGGGGCAAGGGGCCTGCGCTCGCACCTGCGAAAAAGAGCTCGCACTTGCAGCTCCGCACCTGCGGATATTATCCGCACCTGTGAGAAATGGGAAGCCCTACCTGAAGCCGCACCTGTGAGGCAAGGACCGGAGGAGCGGTCTCGCACCTGCGACTGGGCAACCGTACCTGCGGTCACACCAGATCAGGTGCATCAACAATTGCCCACCCGAGCCCCCGTCCAAATATACCAACAAGTCCCAAATCATAATACGGACTCGCTCGAGCCTTCGGAACACCAAAAACTACGCTAAAACTCAAAATCAAACCTCAAAACCCCTAGAATCAAACTTAGGAACTTTAAGTTTTCTTGAATTCGCTAACAATGTGCCGAACTGACCTATACTACTCGGAATGACCCCAAATTTTGCGAGCAAGTCATGAATGACATAACAAAACTATTCTCGGTCTTGGAACTCTGTTTGGACCTCGATAACACAAAAACACATACCCAACCACAATATGAACTTAAGGAAACTCTTATTTCAATATTGGGCACCGAAACACTCTCGGGTCATCCAAAACCCATTCCGAACATATGCCCAAGTCCGAAATCATCATACAAAGCTACCGGAACCGTCGAAACTCAATTATGTGGTCATTTACTCAAAATGTTGACCGAAGTCAAACTTGGCCTTAAAGGCCAACCTTAAGGAATCAAGTGTTCCTATAGCACTATAAACACTTCCGAATCCCGAACCACCAGTCCCCGCAAGTCATAAATCTCAATAAGCCGCTATGGGAAGTTTTATTTAGGGGAACATGGTCCAGCAACGCAAAACAACCGGTCAGGTCGTTACAATTGAAGGGTAGTTTAGGTTCTTCAATTGAAGAATCTTGGGTGTAACAACCCAAGAAACTTCTAGAATTAGGAAGATATCATAAAATCAAATTTTTAGGGGGTAAAAAAGTAACTTTAAAAAGGGATAAGGACTGTAATTGGTAGGAATGTTCTAGAAGGGGGTACAGTTGTTACAAAAGGATAAGGATGGAAAGATGTACCTGTACTATTTTCAGCTTAATAGATAAGGTATATTCCCTAAAGGATGCTCCCTAAAATTTCCCTATAAATAAGCTAGGATATTCAGCAGCCTGAAAGAGATTTTTTTTTGACACACACTTGGAGAGACCTTTACACACAGATTTTGAGAGTGCTTTTACACATAAATTCACACACTCGCACACTGAAAAATAATGTTCTGAAAATCTACTACTACTCTGAAAAAATAGAAAAACACTGGGGAAAAAATACCAAAATTATGAGCTCGAATTTTTTGTATTCTTGAGCTTTATTTGGTCACGTATCTTGCTGTTTTTGTTTTCTCTTTAAAGGTATGTAAACTCTTTTGATATTAAATGAAACTTTGTTTGTTAAGATGTCTATGAATGCTTTACTGACATACTTTTTTGGTATGAATGCTTTGTTTGTTAGCTGTGTATTTTTCTGATGTGTGTGAATACTTGAAGTCCATTTAGAATTTTTATTAGATAGCAATGTTGATTTTAGTTTGAATACGCATTAGGGAAGTGAATTTGACCCTCCAAGTCAGATTCATTCCATAATAATGCACAAAATCTCTACTGTGTTTGTTAGAAAATCAGCATTAAAAACTGCAGGTATTTTCGACTTTAGGTGTAAAATCATGGGCAATTTCAGCTTGTTTGAAGATGAAGCAGCAGTAGTTAGAATCACTATTTAGGTTAGGATTTTCCAAAAAAAATTGTATTTGACACTTTAATGGCCAGGTACAAATTCTGTTTTGTAAAACAAACTGTATTCCTTTCCTTTTCTTTAGTTTGGACTGTAATGATGGACTGTATAACTGTTTTGACTTCAGCAACTTCGATTTTTGGGTTTTTAGCTGGATATGGACATAGGTCAGACTTTGGGTTTTTGGGTTTTTTAAACAAAGAACTGAAATCATGCTGAATTTTCTTTAACCCAGAATTCCTGTTAAAACTATGTG
The DNA here is from genome assembly GCA_005239525.1 of Nicotiana knightiana. Classification (NCBI taxonomy): domain Eukaryota; kingdom Viridiplantae; phylum Streptophyta; class Magnoliopsida; order Solanales; family Solanaceae; genus Nicotiana; species Nicotiana knightiana. The sequence goes on along the minus strand of ML430523.1, from coordinate 111,377 downwards.
TCCATAGGGAGTCCATTGGACTCTATGACTATGTAGCCCAGAAACAGACAGCGTCCCTGGGTCAATATTGGCTGTCTTTACTGTATATGGTCTATATAAAATTTAGTCCAACCTTTATATGCGTATGTTAACAAAGGCATCTTCTTGGAATGTTGCCTAAAGTTTCCTAAAAACCTCCTGAACAAATATGTCACATGTAAATACTAATTAGGAAAATGAGTAGCAGATATTATGCGCTAGGCAAGATCAAACTCAATTAGTCATGTTTGCGATTATTTCAGTAGTAAATTCAAAGCTATAGTTTTCTATGAAACGTTGAGTGTATGAGTTGACTTTAAGAAAAGCTGGACACCATGTAATTGACGAAATGCCAAATTGGCCCAGTGTATCTAAATTGTGCCAGATTTACGACATATATCAGTTGGCCCAATTAGTTGTTTTAAATTCGAATAGTCCAACCTCTTATAGCATAAACACTTCCTTGACCTTTACATTAACTTTTTATATAAATTAGCTGTAAAAATGGAAATGTTTTCTTTGTTTAGCATGTTTATTTCTGCCTGAAAAGCATGAAGCAACGATAATTAGTCTTGAAAAGCATGAACCAACGATAATTAGTCTTGAAAAGCAAGATCATGCCATTTTGAGTAAGAATGCCTTAAATGGTATTGTCCAAGCTTTCTTGTTGTTTTCTTCTTATTCCTAAAGTTTCTGATGTCATTCGATAAATACGAATGTTACATGTGTGGCATCCCATTTATGATAATCTAATCCAGATAGGTAGATTTGTAATTAGAAATTGAACATAAAATAGGATTGGCCTGAATTGCTAATTAAAAAGCTGGGCCATATTTGGCCATGGACGAAACTCTTATCCTTAGGCTAGCAAAATTTAGTTTAAGAAGGTCTTGAACAATTTCATACTTAGCAGCCCAAAATACCTCTTTTAGACTAGTGTGACACATAATTTTAGGAAAAGACAAAAGAACTTACGAAAAATAATGATTTGCTTCAGATAAGCAATCAAATCATCGTGACCATAGTCATGATTACGTAATCTACACCCGGGTTTGCAACTCACATCGCCCGACCATAACTCCAAATTATAATTAAAATCACACTTTGTAAATCGCGGGTGCATTTCATGTGGCATGTTTACAATGTGTCCCAAACGACAAGTGCATGCCATCGTGACTTGTTTCAGAATAATCCATAAATATTAAAAGCGGTTAAAAGGTGAAAAGGCTAAATTTCACAATAGGTTTAAAAATATGTAAACAATTAGATAATTAGGCCAAATATTAATAGTTAAGCGACCGTGCTAGAACCACAGAATTCGGGAGTGCCTAACACCTTCTCCGGGTTAACATAATTCCTTACTCGGATTTCTGGTTCACAGACATTTTAAAACAGAGTAAAAAATTTCTTCGATTTGGGATATTAAAATAAATGGTGTCCCGGAACACCGTAAAAAATCCGGGTGGCAACTCTGAAAATTAAATAATCCCAAAATCGAATAATATCACTTAAATTGGAAAAAACTCCCTTATCCCACCATACTGGGGTAAGAAGGAGGTGTGACGGCTCTGGCGACTCTGCTGAGGAAACGAAACCAGAATCTCTAGTTCAGGGTTCAAGAATTCAAGCTTAGAATAGCTGTTATATTTGGCTTTCATTTTACCTGATTTTTACATGTTTGAACCTAATGTGCTAAATTCCATCATTCTTTTACCGCTTTGATATTATCTGAACTGTATATAAATTGTGTTGAAACCCCCTTCTCTCCGAGTCTTCTAAATTATCTGGGAAGCGTGAACTTCGTGTGACTTCTTTTCTATTAGAGTCATATCCAAATTTTAGAACGAGGTTCGGACAAGTTGCAAAGCCGGTGAAGCTTCTGTATTCCCAGTACGCTGCACCCTCGGCTCGAGCTATCCCCTCGGGTAAGCCTGGTCTAGAACAAAACCCCCAGGATTTAAACTTAGAATAATATAGCCTCATGTCGGATCCCTAGTAGGAAAGATTATCTTCATCATGTGCATGTGACTTAGGGGACTCAACATAGGGGTTGGGTCCGTCTAGGACAGGTGAACCTGAAATAAAGACCAGTTTGATGCATCTTACCTGGCTATGTGCACATTATTTTATTTCGGCTTGTTTGTAGACCGACTAAATAAAAGAAATGTCAGAAAAACCAAGAGCGAAATAGAATAGAAATTTTTTTTGATTTTTTGAAAAACACCGATATTCGAAATATTTTCGAAACTCTGCCAAGATTTTGAAAAAATGGAGAAAAGAAAATGGTGTTTCAAAAAAGGAAATGAGTCAGTGCATGTTTTTCAAATCGTGTCAAAATTTTCCGAACTACACACTGTTTGATTCCCGTCGGTGTGGGATACGTAGGCAACCCTCATCGGGTCCAACCTTATTTTTCAAAAATAAAAAAAAAAAAAAATATGGTCATAAATAAAGGTGATGTCGTTCTTGTCTAAGTAGCCAAAATGTCCCAACGGCGCGCCAGAAGGCTGTTTTTGCAAGAATAACCACCTATGGTCTTTTTCAAATTTTTGACCCAATTAGCAAACACAGCCCTAAAATCTTCATTCCCGAAGTGCTGAAGGGTCGTATTTGCAAAGATGGTCCATTTTCAATTAGTTATATACTTTTTGCAAAAGTAGCACCCTTTTCTCTTGGGTAAAAAATAAATCATGGTTTTGTTTTTTTTCTTAACCAATCACCTAAATAAATGTGCAGGATGATCACCGTTGAAAATATCCCCTTTAAATTTATAGAGGAAATTCCCATAGTACTCCATATGTAGTGGAGAAACCTGGGGGAGGTCAGTAGAGGTGCCGTGGTAAAAGCTTTAGGCGGGCTCACCGGCCTTTTGAAGATTAAGCCGAGGTTAGACATAATTGAGGCTCTAATACCATTCTGGGATCCAACGCACAATGTGTTTCATTTCTCGGATTTTGAATTAACACCCACACTGGAAGAGATAGCGGGGTATGCTGGCCTTAGTGAGAATCTCAAAAGCCGTTATCTGGTAGCACCCTGAGCTGTGACTCATCACAAATTCCTGGACCTTCTGAGCATCAGTGGGGAAATCCAAGATTCGAACTTATCTGAGGGATTCTGCACATTTTACTTCATTTATCGTCATTATGGGGATCCTCGAGGTTTTGAAGATGTGAATACCGGTTTAACCCACCAGGGGAATCAAACTAAATGGGAGGCCCGCCAGGGATTGGCCTTTATGGTAGCATTCTTGGGTATCCTAACTGCCTGAGGAGCGATGGATGTATAGATATCGGACTCGTAGGAGTAGCTGACTTCATAATAAAAAATTCTAATGGCACTCTTGTACCAATGATCGTAGCAGAAATCTACCGTGCCTTAACTGTTTTCCAATCCGGAGGAAAGTTTTCGAGGGCTGCAATCTACTCTTACAAATCTAGATGATCGGACATCTCTGCCATCGCCCAGGTTATATGAATTACGGTCTGACTGGCCTAAATTTCCTTGAAGAACATGGGACTCGAGTAGAGGGTCATGAATTTCTAGAAGGCACAGAAGCCTGGCTTGCACACTTGAGTTCTTTGATTGCCAACCAAATTGAATGGACATTCGGTTGGTTCCCGATCAATGAAGTCATTTATATGTCAGCCTAAGTATGATATCTTCTGTAGATGGGTCTCCGAAGTATTCAACGGTATGCCCCACATCGGATCTTATGACAACTAGGAAGGCATCAAAATGTTCCACACGATGAAGACCTAAGTCGGCAAGTCATTGAATTGTGCCCAAAAGCTGCATTTTCGGAAGATAGGGTCGTGAGGGATTTATCCAGAGGTGAGGTAGAGCCTGGCTACACCACTTGGTATGGTATAAGGGGTAGAGGGCATCAAGAGCAATAACGACCCACCAAGAGGCCCAACGTACAACAATTTACCGATGAAGCGCAAGAGCCTTGGGGTCGGTTGGGAAAAGAGAACAACTATAAGGCAACAATAAGCAAATTGGAAGGCCAGATCAGAGATATCAAATTTGAAAGCAGTTTGCAAGCCGCCACAGCTGAAGGAGAGAAAAACAGGTTGATCAAAGAAAATGAGTCTCTCCGAGCCCAGATCCAAAAAATGAAAATAGCTGCTGAGAACCCAGAAAGAAGCAGAACTTATGAAAGACTTATCAATAGTCTTAGGCAAAAAGTCTGCGACTATGGGGATGATTTGGACAAAGATGAAGAGGAATTGACCCGAGCTCGAGAATTATTGGCAAGAAATACGGAGGAAAGGGCAGAGTTTGTTCAAAAGCTGAAAATAAAATATGACCAAGAAGTCACAGGCCTAAAAGAAAAGGTTGCCACCCTCGAGAATGAAATGTCTAAACATGCAAAGAAGTTCAAAGCAGAAAGGGAATACTGTTATGCGATGATGGCTCAATTGGACGAAGATTTGCAATAGTTGCAAGAACAAAACCATAAGGACGCCTAGGTTTTAGAGGCTAGATCCCGACAGATCAGGCGCTTACTCCAGGAAAAGGGTATCATCAGACAAAGGGTCAGAGAAATCGCTGATTATGTTGTTTCGAATGCCAAGAATGTGAGGATATGGCTCGATCTACCTTCTTAACTGCGGTGATGATCTTCGTCCTCCAGATGATGGATGACTTATATCACCTCCAACAAGACATGGCACGCAGGCCCAAGGCAAGACCGACTAATGTCCCACGACCCTTGGAGAAATAGAGGCACTTATGTATTTATGATGTCCCTTTTGAGTCTGTATTTCATTTTTCCTGTTGCAATCTATTTAAGTCTACTTTAAGTCTTTTGTAGTTTTTAAAATTTTCAAGAACGTATGTCAGAGTCTTTTGTAATGAATGAAATTTGAAGTTTTACTTAATGAAACGAAATTTGAAAAACAGAATGTTAATTTCCTTTTGTATTTATTCTTGAACTACGTAATGATCTGATTCACACGGCGTCGTGATACGTAATCAATCCACGTAGGATTCGATCATATCCCTAAAAAGGGAAAGATAATCTGGAAGAAGAAAGAAAGAAATTTTGAAAAAAAAGAGAGAGCAAAGAAGAAAAAGAAATTTCAAAAGTCGGGATGAAACACTCAACCAATACAAGACATGTAGAAAGCGTTTAACTGCCCAGGTGCATTGCATACCCCCAACGTGTGATTCCCTATATGTTGAATGCCTCAATCTAACGGTTTCGTGGTTTTATTTCTCCTTAAGGTGTCGTTTTTAGGTGGTTGGTTTTGCGGTAACCTAGCTTCACACCCATACTTCACAAGATCGAAAGGGAGTGTCGAAATGACGTCGGAAAGTCACCTGCTAATCATCAACTCCTATGAGGATGACCCGAGCTTGGTCATCCCGACATCTGAGTCAGCCACGGCTGAAGAAAATAGGATACTGCATCGCCGCATGTTTGAAATGCAGGACGCTTGGTCTAATGGTAGGGAACCGCCCAGCACCATCCCTGGTTTTCCCCATTTGGTTCCCAGAACAGGCGGAACCTCCAACATACCTATCAGTTACCCAGCTACCCCATTCGGGTACCCGACTATGTCAGCTCATTTCATAGGAATGCCTTCTGAGGTCCACCCCCATGCACTATTTTCCGGTGTATCCTCCAATATTTTTACCGCACCACTAACCTCTGCCACGGTGCCGCCAACAGTAGCTAGACCAAACTTCGAGCCGTCGGCCTTTACCTTTCAAACACTATCGTTCCATCTGGATGCAACTCATGTTACTCCAAACTCATACCCTCAGCAACCTCGGCATGAAGCCGCCATGGGACAAGATAAAAGGTACCCTGAGTAGGAATATATGGCTTGAAAAACGAAAAGCATTGACCAGAGTCTCAAAAACATATAAGGATTAAATGGTCAAAAAAGTGTTTCTTATGTCGACTTGTGCATGTTCCCACATGCTCACCTGCCTTTTTTTTAAAAACCCCTAAGTATGAGAAATATGACGGACACGGGGATCCCATTGCTCATATAAAAAGATATTGCAACTAGCTGAGGGGAGCAGGCAGAAAGGAAGAGCTTTTAATGGCATACTTCGGGGAGAGCTTGGTCGGGATTGATTCTGAGTGGTACATGGAACAAGATATATCCCACTGGCGGTACTTTGTCATACAATTTCAATACAACGTGGACATAGGACCAGACAGGAATTCCTTGTCCAACCTCATAAAAATCATCAGAAAGCTTCAGGGAATATGCTATTAAGTGGCGTGAGCAAACTGCCAGAGTAAAACCTCCGATAGAAGAGACAGAAATGGTCAGCGTTTTCTTACAAGATCAGGAGGCCGACTACTTCCAGGTGATGTCCGCCATGGTCAAGCCATTTGCGGGAGCGATAAAAATCGGAGAGATTGTTGAAAACGGTCTAAAAACCGGTTGCATTCTAAGCCAATCTGCCGTAAGGGCAACTTCCCAGGTAACCCAGAGTGGGTCAGGAGGTACAGCCAATAGGAGAAAGAGGAATTATCAATGATGGCCTCTAGTATAAGAAATTCCCAGCAGGCCCGAAGCTATTTTTCCAATACCCCGCGTCATTTCTACCCCCACCAAGATGCGGCGTATGCCGTAATGCCTCAACCCTATCCAATAATGAATGCCCAAAAACACTATAATCAAAACCAAGCTCCACTACCCAGAAACAACCCTCCTCGCCAAGCTCAGTATAATCCTCTCCCTCCACAAAACAATCCCCGGGAACCACCCAGAAGGACCAACTTCACACTAATTGGCGAATCATACTCTAGCCTCTTCCCGAAGCTAGTCCAAATGGGTCTGTTGCACCCTGTACCCCAAAACAGGCAAACCCAGAATCCCCCTCTTACCGGCCAGGTACTCGATGTGCCTATCACTCAGGGGCCGAGGGACATGATACTGAGGATTGCTGGACCCTCAAGCGGGCAGTTGAGATCTTAATAGAACAAAAGAAGGTGGTACTCAGGGATGAAGAAGCTCCCAACATGACCAATAACCCGTTGCCAGCTCAAAATAACGGGTCGATTATTGGTATGACTTGTGATGACCGAGAATTTGATCCGGCTCTGAAAACTATCATCGCCATTACTGATGTAGAGAAGAAACCCAAAGCGACACCAAAACAAGATAAGGAGGAGAAGAAAAGTAACTCCACTCTTCCGGCCACAAGAAAGGTTGAAACAAAGACCGGGACAGGGCCTTCTAAAGATGTCGTTCTTTACGTTCCCAGGGCACCCAAGAAGGAACAATTTGTGTTAATCCCTCCCAAAAGATTACAACACAACAAGACTATGCCTAATGTCCCGAAAATATACATACCGAAAGGGACTTATGTGGCGCGGGGGCCGATAATTTCACCAAGGCTGAATGAGTCTGTGGTTATTAGCCGTGCACCACAGAATCCCATAAAGGACACCATTGTCGTCCCCTGGAATTACAACAAGACGGTGGTGAGTACAAAGGAAAAGAAATTACTGGGGAAGCGAGTGAGATAAACTCATCAGAGAAATACCTCAACCTGAAAGAACTGAACAAAAGCAAGCAGAAACGCCTTCCGCCTAAGGATCCAATCATTGCCGGAGACGAAGAAGAATTCTTCAAAAATATGAAAACCTCTGAACACGCCGTAATTGAGAAGCTCAGAAAGTCCCCTACTCAGGTCTCACTTCTATCCTTGCTGATGAGTTCAAATGAGCATCAGAAAATCCTGATCAAAACACTTAATGAAGCCTATGTTCCGGTCGAGACCACAATTGAGCAAATGGAAAGAATGGCGGAACAGTTTTTCGAAGTCAACCGGATCTCATTTAGCAAAAATGACTTGCCTCCGGAAGGGGCTGCCCACAATAAAGCTCTCCACTTAACTATTAAATGTGAAGGGTACTATGTGAAAAGAGTTATGGTGGACGGCGAATCAGGGGTTGATATTTGCCCTCTCTCGACCCGACAAATAATGGAGATAGGTACTGAGAGAATCAGTCCCAACAATGTGTGCGTACGCGCATTCGATGGCATCAAAACAGACACAATCGGGGAGATTGATTTGGTCTTGACGATCGGCCCTGTAGATTTCGAAGTGACATTTCAAGTGTTAGATATGGATACTTCCTACAATTATCTCCTGGGAAGGACTTGGATCCATGCTGCAAGGGCAGTGGTTAAGTTTGAGTATGAAGACAACGAAGTTGTGGTCCATGGAGAGGACGAGCAATCTATTTACAGGGACCCATCAGTCCCATTCCTGGAAGCGAGGGAAGGCAGCGAGCATATAGTCTACCAGGCTTTTGAAATTGTGGTTGCGGACCAATATGAGGAAGGAACCCCCTCAACCCTTCCTATCAAACACATCAATTATGGTCGCTAGCGACATGATTAAACATGGGTACACACCTGGAAAAGGGCTCGGGGTGTCCTTGAAAGGCATTACAAAACCTATCACCTTGTCTACCAGTAAGAAGCTTTTCGGCATAGGGTTTCAAGCTACTCCCAATGATGAAAAATGGGCTGATCAACGTAAGAAAGATGGTTGGGTATTGACTCAGCAATCCCGCACATCACTGAATCATTCGTCAATCCAAAATACGTAGAGGAAGAAGAGGAGGCCTTCTCGGCCGAAGAAATTGAAGAAATCCGTGGATCAATGAGACAGATGTTGTATGAGGATCATATGGTCCAACCAGGAGAAGGCTCAAGCACTGCTGAAGTGCAATATATGGGTCTTGACACCAAGCTCCAAAATTGGAAGGCTACTCCATTCCCAGTCAGGCGGGAGTCCCGGTAGTTCAGCCTTGCCATCCCTATGCACTTCGAGTTATTTCAGGGTGTAATTCGAGTGCTTTTTGTTTATTGCCTTTTTAAAAAATTCTGATGTAAATCCTCCTATGTTCAAAATTCAATGAAATGAAATTAATATTTCATAGTCCACGAATCTCTCTCTTTATTCTTCCTAATTTTTGCTATTTTTTTTTCTTATCTCTCTTTTCAGTTCTAATAATGCGGACTTAAATAACATGACATGCTTGCGGACTTCACGCCCAGATTTTGACACGCCATCTAACCAAGAAATAATGAATCAAGAACCGGAATATGATGAAGATGAGGCTTTTAGGGAAATAAATCGAGAATTGGAACAATTCGAGAATAAGCCTAAGCCAAACTTAAACGAAACCAAACCGGTTAATTTGGGTAATTCAGAAAAAGTCTGAGAAACCATGATAAGTATCTATACTGATGAAAGGACTAGGGATGCTTTGATCCAACTTCTATTCGAATTCAAAGAAGTTTTTGCCTGGTCTTATGATGATATGCCCGAATTGAGTGTTGATTTGGTGGTGCACAAATTGCCAACCTACCCCGATTATCCACCTGTCCAACAAAAATAGAGAAAATTTAAAACAGACATGAGTGGCAAGATCAAAGAAGAGGTCACTAAACAGTTAAGAGCTGGAGTAATCCAAGTGGTCCAATACACCACATGGCTGGCTAATGTTATCCCGGTACCGAAGAAAGACGGGAAAGTCCGAGTGTGTGTCGACTATCAGGATTTGAATAAAGCAAGCCCCAAGGATAATTTTATATTTCCAAACATCCACATCCTAGTTGAAAATTACGCCAAACATGAGATACAGTCTTTCGTATACTGTTACGCTGGGTATCACTAGGTTTGATGGATGAAGAAGATGCAGAAAAAACGGCCTTCACCATACCTTGGGGTACTTACTGTTACCGGGTCATGCCATTCGGCCTAAAAAATGCGGGGGCAACCTATCTGAGGGCTATGACCGCCATTTTTCATGACATGATACGCCAGGAGATTGAGGTATACGTGGATGATGTGATTATTAAATCTAGGATGCAAGACGACCATGTGCAACATCTAAGAAAATTCTTCGAACGTCTGTGTAAGTATGACCTAAAATTGAATCCAGCCAAGTGTGCTTTCGGAGTTCCATCTAGGAAATTGTTGGGTTTTATAGTCAGTCGACGGGGTATAGAACTGGATCAAACAAAAATAAAGTCTATTCGGGATTTGCCCCCTCCGAGAACCAAGAAAAAGGTCATGAGTTTGTTGGGTAGGTTAAATTACATCAGCAGGTTCATTGCTCAGTTAACCTCCACGTTTGAGCCTATATTCAAGCTGTTGAAGAAAGATGTAGCAATTAAATGGACGGATGAGTGCCAAGAAGCTTTCGACAAAATCAAATAGCAACTGTCGAATCCGCCAGTGTTGGTCCCACCCGAACCTGGAAGACCGCTGTTCTTGTATTTGACAGTGTTGGAAAATTCTTTTGGTTGCATTCTCGGGCAACATGATGTGACCGGGAAGAAGGAACAATATATATACTACCTGAGCAAAAAATTCACAAGCTATGAAGCCAAGTACACCTTGTTGGAAAGAACTTGTTGCGCCTTAACTTGGGTTGGTCAGAAGCTCCGGCATTACTTGTTAGCTTATACCACCTACCTCATCACTAGGCTGGATCCTTTGAAGTATATATTCCAAAAGCCAATACCCATCGGGAGATTAACAAAGTGGAAAATCCTGATCACCGAGTTCGACATAGTCTATGTCACCCGCACGTCGATGAAAGCTCAAGCCTTGGCGGATCACCTGGCTGAAAATCCTGTCGATGACGAATTTCAACCTTTGAGTACTTACTTCCCGGACGAGGAAGTAAACTCAATCGAGGTAATCCTAGAAAACACAACCACTTGGAAAAATGTTCATTGACGGAGCTATAAATGCAAAAGGTGTTGGGATCAGGGCAATTTTGATTTCGCCCACGGGACAACATTATCCAACCACCGCCCATCTCTGTTTCTTCTGTACAAACAACACTGCTGAATATGAAGCCTCCATAGTGGGCATGAACCTGGAAATTTACATGGATGTATAGGGGTTATTGATCATGGGAGATTCCAACTTGATCATCAAGAAAGCTCAGCGGGAGTGGGAAACTTGAGATGTTAAGCTTTTTCCATATAGACAACATGTGGAGGATCTTGTCAAACGATTCAAAGTCGTCGAATTCAGGTATATTCCTTGATGCCACAATGAGTTAGCTGACGCACTAGCTACCTTAGCTGCAATGCTGCCATATCCGGGCAGTCCATACTGACTCACTGGAGATTCAAATCCGGGAAAGACATGGTTATTGTAACACGGTCAAAATAGATCCCGATGTCCAACCATGGTATCATGATATCAAAAGGTTCTTGAAAACAAAAGAATACCCGGAGCAGGCCAATATGGACCAAAGGAGAACCATCAAAAGGCTCACCAACAGTTTCTTCCTAAGTGACGAAGTTCTGTATAAAAGGACTCCCGATTTGAATCTATTAAGGTGTGTGGATGCCAAAGAAGCTGAAAAGATTATGAATAAGGTACACTCAGGAGTATGCGGTCCCTATATGAACGGATATGTCCTCGCCAAGAAAATCCTGCGGGCAGGATATTACTGGATGACTATGGAGAAAGATTGCTTCAGCTTTGTCGGGAAGTTCCATCAGTGCCAAATACACGGCGACGTGATCCATGAACCGCCTTCAGAGTTACATCCCATGTCAGCACCATGGCCATTCGTTGCCTGGGGAATGGCTGTCATTGGGCCGATCGAGCCAACAGCTTCGAATAGGCACAAATTTATCTTAGTTGGTATCGACTATTTCACAAAATGGGTTGAGGCAGTCACGTTCAAAGCCGTCACTAAGAAAGCAGTGGTGGATTTTGTGCATTCCAACATTATTTGTCGCTTTGGCATTCCGAATACCATCATCACTGATAATGCTGGAAATCTCAATAGCCATTTGATGAGGGAGGTATGTTAACAATTTCAAATCACACACCGTAACTCCACCCCTTACCGGCCCAAAGCCAATGGCGTCGTTGAAGCATCAAATAAAAACATCAACAAAACCCTCATAAAAATGATTCAAAGTTCTAGACAATGGCACGAGAAATTGCCTTTTGCATTATTGGGATATCGCACGATCGTGCGCACATTGGTTAGAGCTACGCCTTATCTATTGTTTTACGGCACTGAAGCCGTAATACCTGCAGAAGTTGAAATTCCCTCCCTTCGGATCATTGTTGAAGCTGAAATTGAGGATGATGAATGGGTCAAAAACCGGCTGGAACAGTTGACTCTGATTGATGAGAAAAGAATGGTTGCAGTTTGTCACGTGAAGTTGTACCAACAAAGAATGGCCCGCGCTTATAACAAGAAAGTGCGACCTAGGAATTTCGAAGTGGGGCAACTCGTCCTGAGACGTATCCTCCCACACCATGAAGAGGCGAAAGGAAAATTTGCCCCAAATTGGAAAGGTTCATACATTATAAGGAAACTACTACCAAAAAGAGCATTGTACTTGGGGGACATTGAAGGAAACGACCCGGAAACAGCTGTCAATGCAGATGCAGTCAAAAGGTACTATGTTTGACATTTTCGTGATGTTGGTTCTCCCGAACGAAATGACGAAGGCTTTCATTCACGCTACCCCAAACACTCTAAACTTTTGTAAACCCTTTTAACTCGGTTACTTTTCTATGATTAACCTCTTTGGAATCTGAAAGTGTTATTATTTATTAAAAAAACGATGAAATGTAAAACAAAAGAAAAATGAAAAAACCAAAACAAAAATGTTTCCCTGAACTACGTTCGGCTTGATTCCGAAAGGGTACGTAGGCGGCCTCTCTCTGGGGTTTAGTCACACCAGAATAAAATTCCACACTTCCCCAAGAGTTTAAGATGGGGTAGATGTTATAATATGTTTGGCGATAATTTCACCGGAGAGGTTCCAAAGTTGTAATTCAATACAAATTCTTTTCACCAAAACCCTGTTCAAGTCCTTCCGATCAACCGACAAAGATGTCTAAAATTGGAGGATACGGTTTTTGGATCTGATACAAGAGATTAGAGAAACTAAAATGAAAGAGTCTTATCGGTGAAAACCCACACGGGTACTGTGAGGCGACGGTAAGTAGAGAAATAAAAATGAGAGAGTCTTATCAGTGAAAACCCACAAGGGCACCGTGAGGCGACGGTAAGCAAAGAAATTGAAAACGAGAGAGTCTTGTTAGTGAAAACTCGCAAAGAGCACTACAAGGCGATGGTGAGAAGGGAAATGAGAGAGGTTAGTTGGAGAAAACCCGCAAAGGGTCCTGCTGATCGAAAAGGATAATGGGTCACTAACATGGACACAGTCCGTGGCAAGGTTTCTCAAATCTCAAAGTAATAGTTGTGATGAATTTCTGAGAGTTAGACGGTTTGCAGGGATCGGGCATCCAGTCCAAGAGGCATGTCATGTTCATTGAAGGCCGCACACACTCCAGATAATTCATTCTCTCCTTTCTCCCCGAAAGGGATATTCCTTGTCTAAGTACAGTTTCCCGTTCTCTTGTTTATTTTCTTTCAATCCCTTTCAGTTTAACTCTGCTCCTAAAGTAAGACAAAGAAAGGATGGCAAAGCTGATTTACAGGACTCTCATTTGAAACGGGCAAATATGCAAAAGCCACCCAGCCTCGTCAGGGGGGCATCAAGTCGATCTCGACTGGCCATAGCGGCCGATGCTTCGAACTCAAAACCCTTGAAAGGAGAAAATCAAATTGAGGTGCCTATAAAGGCGAATGAAGTTGAAAGGTTGAGTCCCACGTGGATAACCATCTCGGAAAAGTTTGAAAAACCGAAATACTCTAACTGAAGTTAAAGTTGAAGGAAAAGTCAGAAATGAAAGGCCAAAAAGGAAAAATAAAGACAAAAATATTGGATCCCACGCGACCAACCGCCATGGCAAAGTTTCGAAAGGCCAAGGTCTCCAAGGTTAGAAATGAAATCAACCCTCAGCAAGTAGCAGTTGAAATCTTCGTCAAAAGGACGGGCCGAAATCAAGTGGCTGAAAATCAAGGCAAAACCAACCACCATTTCAAACTGACAAATTGTTCTTTGTTTGAAAAATAGGAAACAGGTGCAACCCGAAAGCAACCTTGCAAGGAGCGGGTGCAAAGAAAAGAAGCTGCACAAGGGCTAGAAGTGGCTCTGCAACGACAATTCCAAAAAAGGGAAGTCTCCTATAAAAATTCTTTCCCGCATTTACTCATTCTCTGAACATAAAATGAAAAAAAGGGAAGAAGAAGAAGAAGAAGAAATGATGTTGAAAATAATTCAAACCTAAAGTAGTATAGGCCCTCCAATCCCTAGCTACACCTTTTTCCAACATAGGGGTCACACTCCATAGTTGACACCAGCATAACCTGGTGATCTCTTTTCCTGGCAAGAGCATAACCTGTTGACCTTTCCAGACACCAGCATAACTTGGTGATCTTTTCCTAACAACAACATAACCTGTTGATCATTTCTTGACGCTGGCATAACCCAGTGATCTCTTTCCTGGCAACAACATAACCTGTTGACCTTTCCAAACACCAGCATAACCTGGTGATCTTTTCCTAACAACAACATAACCTGTTGAACATTTCCTGACACTGGCATAACACATTGATCTCTTTTCCCCCGCAACAGCATAACCTATTGACCTTTCCAGACACCAGCATAACCTGGTGATCTTTATCTAACAACAACATAACCTATTGATCATTTCCTGACATTAACATAACCCAGTGATCTCCTTTTCAGGAAACAGCATAACCTGTTGACCTTTCCAGACACCAGCATAACCTGGTGATCTTTTCCCGACAACAGCATAACCTGGTGATCTTTTCCTAACAACAACATAACATGTTGATCTTCTCCAGATATCGGCATAACCCGGTAATCTCTTTCCCGACAACAACATAACCTGTTGACCTTTTCCCAGACACCAGCATAACCTGGTAATCTCTTTCTTGACAACAGCATAACCTGCTGATCCTTCCCCAGACGCCGGCATAACCTGGTGATCTCTTTCTTGACAATAACATAACCTGTCGATCTTTTCCAACATAGGGTCTCCAATCCCTAGTTGATTTTAATTTTATCCATAGGGTATCAACCCCCTAGTCTACATTCACTCCAGGTACACCGTTCCCGGCTTTTTATTGCTTTCAATAATAAAGTAGCATACATTTTGTTACAATAAGTTGCAAAATTTTCCTAGTGAAAACTGGGGCAGAAAATTGTGTTCGTTTTGATTTTGCGCAGATTACACTTTAGGATAATGTATTTGAGATGACCAAAAGAAGACGTCTCAATTCATAATAAAAGAAAAGAAGAAAAGGAAAAGAGTTGAACCCCAAAGTACAGAAGTAGAAAAGATATGGATTGCTCAAGACAAGATTGAAGTCACAAGCTATGCATGTCTCTTCTTGATCCGAAAAAGCTGAAGAAGATTGAACCAGCACATACAACTAACAAGCATCAAGATTCAGATCAGAGTCTGCGTGAAGAAACAACCAAGACTCAAGATCAAGCTTAAAAAAGCTCATAGATAGGAATCTTGTAACTCGTAGTTGATAGGTTTAGTTTAGTCTTTTTCGCTTTGATTTTGGTGTAATAAGGAGCTCAACAAGCAGTAACAGCAGCAACAGCCGCAGTGAAATCACAGTTACGCGGTAGTCCCAATTACCAAAACTTCTAGAACTACACTGAACTGATTCCTTTATAGCCAAGGATATGTAGGCAACTTTGAAGCAGAGTTCGGTCAAACATTTCAAAAACGCTTCACATGGAATACTTGAACGGGTAAAAGTTGTTCATAACTACTCACTTTGTCTTTGCCGGAAAACTCTTCGTCTTTCCGAGCAAAGAGGGGTAGCTGTGAGCATTTATTTTTCACCTACTAAATACTCCTTTAAAATTCGATAAATTAATTAATTTTATAGATTTTTTTTTGAATTTCAGTGTTTATTTGGTGAATTATTTGCTTTGCATGGTCATAATTCATCTTTTAAAAAATTTATAAAGTGATAAATAATAACAAAACATTTTAAAACTTTTACTATTTGGCATGATTAGGTTTTTGCTAATTAGTTGCATAATTTAATCATTTTTACTAAGAAAATTGTGAAATTTGATATTAAATAATTGTGGGTATTAAACTAATGGTTTTACTTTTAATTAACTCATTAATTAACTTATAATTAGATGAAATTAGGTTAAAACTAATTAGTACATTTTTAGAGATTAATTAGAATGAATTTAAGTGATTAATTAACCTAAGTGTTGAAAAGATTAAAAATCGGACCTGGGCCAAATTACCCAGGCCCAAATCCATTCTCACTACCCAAACACACCCCAACCCAAGCCAAAAATATGTCCAAGCCCCAGAACACCCCAAACGACCCTGTTTAAGGCTGGTTTAATCCCAACCGTTAATCTTCCCAGATCTAACGGTTGGGAACTAACCGTTCATTAAATATATATATATATATATATATATATGTCCTAACACTCTACAAACCCCATCAAATCCGACTACCATAAACCCCTCGTCTCCTTGTCTCTCTCTTCACCCTCTCTCACTCTTCGCCGCCGACCACCTTACTCCGCCGCCCCGAAATCGCCTATCGGCGGCGGAACCACTCCAAACCGCCTCAAAATTTTACCAGACACTCCTCTCCCTCCCCTTAATCACCTACCACCTTTAACTTCTCCAAAACCCCCACCAAAATCCCTCAATTTCAGATCTAAGAATCGGAACCCTAAGAAACCCAAATCCGGCCAAACTTGTTCTAACCTGACTGGTACCCTCCTTCTTTTATTTCCTTTAATCATTTATGTGTTAAAAGTTATTTGTTTCTAGTATTAGGTTTCCTGTTTCTTACTGATTTTAGAATTAATTAGTCTAGGTTTCGTAAGTTTTGTTTCTCTAAATGTTGTTTCGAATGTAGTTGACTCTATGCATGACTTAATCAGTTTAATTTGAATTAGGGTTTTTCATATTTCTTCTCATACTGTGTCTTCTTCTAAAAATAAGTGATTAGTTATTTAGGGGTATTGATTTACTCATGCATGGTTGAATAAATTAGGTTTAACCCTTGATTTGGTTGCTATAAATCTGGATTATCAGTCGGAATCTCAATTCTCTTTAGTTGATTAATGTCGTTCAAGTTTAGTTCTAATTTTAATACTCATGAATCACTGGGTTTGATCATAAATTAGGGTTTTATGTACCTTTCTGATTCTCATGTTGTTATAGGTTTAATCGTGAGCTTTTCTTTATGTATGACTTAATTGATTTTAGCTTCAGTTTAGGATCTCAGATTTTTCCTTTAACTTTTTCTTCCCATAAAATAGTTTATTAGTCATGTATGAGGATTAATTAACTAGCTTCTATCTTAGTTTAATTCCACATGTCTTAGGATTTAGAATGGTAACTTAATTTTACCTTTGATTATCGCAACTGCCTTTAATTAATTACTGATTTTTAGATTAGTTATAGGTTAATCTAATCTTGACTCTTAGGTTAGATCTTGTACCTATAACTGTCATAAAAAAAATTGCGTATGTTGATTGAACAACTTCCATGCATAGCAACTGTCTATTTAAGATTAACCACTGACTTAATTGGTTCATCATTAAATAGCTATATATGAGCCAACTAGAATTCTGATTTTTGGCCAATTAATAGAATTAGGATTAGTTATACTTGACTAGTTAGCCTAAGCTTAGGTTGAAACTAAGATTAAGGCATAATATGGGATAATTGACTAAGTCTAATGGTTTAACTTAATAAAATTATTTGAACCAGCTAACCTAACTTCTAAAATAAATTCACTTAAGGTTTAGCTAATTATCTTGTTTAAGATTTATTCAACCTCACTTTTGGAAAGGCTTAAGCTTCCAACTTCTTCATTAGTGGTAATCACTCAATTAGGACAAAATAAGGTAGCTTAACGAATAACAAAACCTTTAAATACTAAAAGGGTATTTGCAACGGTATTGAAGGGTAGTTTAGGTACTTCAATTGAAGAATCTTGGGTGTAACAACCCAAGAAACTTCTAGAATTAGGAAAATCATAAAATCAGATTTTTAGGGGGTAAAACAGTAACTTTAAAAAGGGATAAGGATTGAAATTGGTAGGAATGTTCTAGAAGGGGGTACAGCTATTACAAAAGGATAAGAATGGACAGTTGTACCTGTACTATATTCATCTTAATAGATAAGGTATATTCCCTAAAGGATGCTCCCCAAAATTTCCCTATATATAAGCTAGGATATTCAGCAGCCTGAAAGAGATATTTTTTTTGACACACACTTGGAGAGACTTTTACACACAGATTTTGAGAGAGCTTTTACACAGAAATTCACACACACGCACACTGAAAAATAATGTCCTGAAAATCTACTACTACTCTGAAAAAATAGAAAAACACTGGGAAAAAAAACCAAAATTATGAGTGCAAAAACATTCTGAAGAATTGGTTTTTTTGTGGTTGTGGTTGTGGTTGTGGCTTTCCCCGAAAAAACTGGCCCTCTTTTTTGATTTTCTATTCAAAAATCTTGGTTTGGTCAAGCTGTTGTTTTTTTGGGGTATTCTGGCTGGTTTGTTGTTGTCTTGTTGCTGTGTTGAGCTCGAATTTTTGGTATTCTTGAACTTTATTTGGTCACATATTTTGCTGTTTTTGTTATCTCTTTAAATGTACGTAAACTCTTTTGGTATTAAATGAAACTTTGTTTGTTAAGATGTCTATGAATGCTTTGCTGAAATCTGTGTAGTTAGCTTTGTATTTTTCTGATGTGTGTGAATATTTGAAGTCCATTTTGTAACGACCCGATCGGTCGTTTTGCGTTATCGGACTCCGTTCCCCTAAATAAAACTTCCCATAGCGGCTTTTTATGATTTATGATTTGCAGGTACTGGTGGTCCGGGATTCGGAGGTGTTTAGAGTGCTATAGGAACAATTGGTTCCTTAGTGTTGGCCTTTAAGGCGTAAACGACCTCGGAATAGAGTTTTGTCAGTTCTGGTAGCTTCGTGTAATGATTTTGGACCTGGGCGTATGCTCGGAATGGGTTTCTGATGACCCGGGAGTGTTTCGGCGCCCAATATTGAAATAAGAAGTTCCTTAAGTTCCTATTGTGGTTTTGGACGTGTTTTTGTGTTATCGAGATCTGAACGGAATTTCGAGATCGGGAATAGTTCTGTTATGTCATTTATGACTTGCCTACAAAATTTGGTGTCTTTCCGAGTAGTATAGGCCGGTTCGGCGCGTTGTTAGCGAACTTTAGAAAACTTAAAGTTCCTAAATTTGGTTCATGGGTTTTGAGGTGTGATTTTGAGTTTTACCGTTGTTTTGGGTGTTCTGAAGGCTCGAGCATGTCCGTATTATGATTTAGGACTTGTTGGTATATTTGGACGAGGACTCAGGTGGGCCCAGGGGCCTCCCGAGCACCCAACGGGGCTAAATACCAGCTAAAATAACTTTTGGTGCACCTGTTCTGGTGTGACCGCAGGTACGATTGCCCAGCCGCAGGTGCGGGACCGCTCATGCGTTCCCAATCATCGCAGCGACCCCAGGTGAGGTCCCCCTTTCTCGCAGGTGCGGACAAAAGTCTGCAGGAGCGGAACCGCAGGTGCGAACCCAGCCTTTGCCGTCCAGTTCCGCAGGTGCGAGCCCCAGCTCGCATGCGCGAAACCGCAGGTGCGGTCCTCGAGCTGCAGGTGCGGAACCCCTTAGGCCAGGCACTGTGTTTCCTTTAAAATACGAGATTTCACCCCTTTCTTTCATTTTCCACCACCATTAGAGACTTGGGAGCTTGGGGAAAGAGGTTCCACGACCTAACTACTAAAGAGGTAAGTAAATTCCACTCTAACACTAGTTTCAAACATGAATTACTAGTTAAACTCTCTACTAAATCATTGATAATCACGAATTGGGTAGCAATTTAGGATTCTTGAGAAATTGGTAAATTACCCATTTATTGCTATAAATTCAAGTAGAAATCGTATATTAACGATCCTTAGGCTTCAGGTGAGCGATTCTTTCGAGAATTTTCGGAAATTGAACGTGCGGGCCCGGGGTTGGATTTTGGGAATTCTTCAAGAATGTTGAATTGTTGAATAAATAGGATAATTACGATGATTTGAGCATGCATTGTATCATTGTACCATATTTGGCTAGTTGCGAGTCCTCGGGTGTAGAGTTCGGAGTTGGAGCGCATCCTTGGTCTGAGGGGTAGATTCGACACGAGGTGAGTCTCCTTTCTGACCTTGTAAGGGGGAATTGTCCCCCTAGGTGATTTAAATGCTATATGTGATAATTTGTGGGGGCTACGTACGTACAAAGTGACGAGAGTCCGTACGTAGCGACTATTACTATTATGTCCGGGTAGTTAGGCCCACATCATGGCTTGTATTTTACTTGATATGAACTATATGTGCAATGAATTAACGTTACATGTTGCTTATGTCCTCGAAGTTATGAAATTTGAGAAAAACTTGTAAGAAATTGTTCACGAAAAAGTATTCTCTTTTAAAAAGGAATAATGTATGTGCATGTGACTGCTTCGCAATTTACATTCCACGAGTAGAGTGTGATTTCCCCACTCTTATGGGAACGGGCCATACGCCACGGCGGATTGAGAGATGCACTTTTGGTACGGGCCGTTCGATCCTCGGCAGTGCCTAGAGAGGCTGAGAGATACACTTTTGGTACGGGCCGTTCGATCCTCGACAGTAAATGAGTACTTTGTGGAGAGGTGCACTTTTGGTATGGGCCGTTCGATCCTCGGCAGTGCACGGGCATGACTATCTTATGACTCCGGCCGGTTGTCCTTACCCTACATGCGTATGATTTATTTGTTACTAAATTTCATGGATATTGATCTGACAGATATTTGGGGAAAAAGTGAAGTGGTAATTGGTTTATTTATTCCCAGTATTCTTCCTGGATTTCAGCATCTTACATATATACTTATTGCTTTACTGTCTTTACATGCCTACTGTTTCCATTATATTTTGTTAAATTATACTGTTGGACCTTAGTGAGTGTCATGTCGACCCCTCGTCGCTACCTCTTCGAGATTAGGCGGGATACTCACTGGGTACATATATATATATATATATGTACTCATGTTGCACTTATGTACTTAATTGTACAGTTTCTGAGGCTAGTGTTTCTGGTTATCCGACCGGAGCTTGACATATATTCTGGACCTGACTCCACGGTGAGCTGCCTCTTTTTGCGGTTCTCAGCAGTGCTATGGAGTTATCTTTTGTTTATTTCTGTCTACTTCTCTCAGACAACAGTACAACTTGTATCATCTTTTGTATATTCTACTAGTTCGCCTGTTGACTTGTGACACTAGTTCCTGGCACGCACATAGTAGACTCTTTATTTTGGACTGTATATATTGGATCATGATCATTTCGGCTGTATTTACTTAAGTTGGTTAATGTTTCCGCTTTTATTTAAATGATCTAAGCTTAAAAATTTGGGAACATGTGGGGTTTGTATGTTAAATAAGGATAAATCTCACTAGTAAACAATTGTTAGCTTGCCTGACCTCGGTGTTGGGCGCCATCACGACCTGTGTTGGATTTTGGGTCGTGACAACATGGTATCAGAGCACTAGGTTCACGTAAGTCTCACGAGTCACGGGCGAACCCAGTAAAGGCTTGTGGATCGGTGCGGAGACGTCTGTACTTATCTTCAGGAGGCTATAGGGTGTTAGGAAACCTCTCTTTGTTCTTATTCTATCATGCAGTCGATGATTTATTAAATTCATTCTTCTATTCTCTCACAGATGGTGAGGACACGCGTATCTGATGTTCCAGACCTGGGAAGGGCCGCTACCCCCGCTGGCAGAGGTCAGGGGAGGGCACCGGCCCGTGGTAGGGGGCGAGGGCGTCCCAGAGCTATTCTGGTCCTGCCACCAGAGGACCCTATTGTAGAGGAGCAGGATGAGGTGCCTCTAGCAGATCCTGCACTAGTAGACTTTATGATGGCGCCAGGCTTCCAGGCAGTCATGGGTCGTATTATGAGATTTATGGACACTATGTCCCAGGCTGGTTTATTTCCATTAGATCCTGCCACTTCTCAGGCGGGAGAGGGAGCCCAGACCCCTACTTCCCAGGCCGCAGGACCGACAGCAGCATTACATCACACCCCTGGTACACTACCCATGGGTGGTACCCAACCTGTAGTAGCAGCACAGGAGCCCAGACCAGCTGCAGATGGCAATCAGCAGAAGATGTTAGACAGATGGACTCGATTGCACCCTCCAGTCTTCGGGGGTGAGCGAGGTGAGGATGCCCAAGACTTCATTGATAGGTTCAGGGATAGACCGCACAACATGGGGATCCTAGTGTCCCATGGAGTAGATTTCACCACATTCCAGTTAGAAGGCAGAGCTCGCAGGTGGTGGCAGTCTTATATTCTCAGCAGGCCAGAAAATTCTCCTACTGTCACTTGGGAGCAGTTCACACAAATGTTCTTGGACAGATATGTTCCACCCTTTGAGAGGGAAGAGCTACCGGGTCAGTTTGAGCGGTTAGAGCAGGGGCAGATGTATGTGACAGATTATGAGGCCAGACTTTTAGAGTTGTCACGCCATGCTCTTATGATATTGCCCACCGATGCTGAGAGAGTGCGGAGGTTTATGGCAGGGTTGCATCCAGGTATTAGATCCACCATGGCTCGAGAGGTGGAGATGGGTACCCTTTATCAGCTCGTAGTGGAGATTGCTCGCAGGATCGAGGGTTATCGGTCGAGGAGCAGGGAGCAGGGTCAGTAAGACAAGAGGGATAGGTTCTCAGGAAATTTCAGAGGCGCCCCAGCTAGGGGCAGGGGTTAGTATAGCAGTGGTCACCCCAGCAGGACTTTATATTCAGTACCTCTACCACCTCCCCGAGGTGTTCCCGCGAGGCCTCATTTCAACGCCATGCCAGAGCGTTCCTACCGTCTTCCAGCCATTCAGAGTTCAGACAGTGGTTATCCCAGTCATCCGAGGTCCTCCGATCCTTATTTTAGTGTTATGCCTGAGGGCTCTCATCGCCCTTCGACTCTTCAGGGATATTCTTCGGGGAAGCAGACTATGCCACCTAGGAGCTGTTATGAGTGTGGAGAGCCAGGTCATATGAGGAGGCAGTGTCCCAGGTATTGGGGCAAGGCCGTACAGCAGGGCTATCAGCCGATGGGTCCGGCACCAGCAGTCCGGCCACCTAGAGGTGAAGGACAGGTCGGCAGGGGTCGTCCTAGAGGTTGAGGCCAGTCAGGGGGAGGTCAGGAAGCTTCTGTTCACTCTGGTGGAGCCCAGTCTTCCGGTACTCCTGCCAGATTCTATGCCATTCCATCCAGATCAGATGTAGTGGCCTCAAACGCCGTGATCACAGGTATAATTTCAGTATGTGGTAAAGAGGCATCATTTTTATTTGATCCAGGATCCACTTATTCCTATGTTTCGGTCTTATTTGCTTATTTTCTAGATGTCTCCCGTGAGTCCTTGGGTTCACCTATTTATTTTTCCACTCCTGTGGGCGATTCTATGGTTGTAGATCGGATTTGTCGGTCCTGTGTGATTTCATTTTGTGGGTTCGAGAGTCGAGCAGATCTCTTATTGCTCGACATGGTTGATTTCGAGATTATTTTAGGCATGGATTGGCTATCTCCTTATCATGTCATGCTAGATTTCCATGCCAAGACAGTTACTTTAGCTATGCCCGAGTCACTTAGGCTGGAGTGGAGGGGTTCTTCAGTTAGTGCAGCCAGTCGGGTTATTTCATTCATGAAGGCTCAACATATGGTCGAGAAAGGTTTTGTGGCCTATTTTGCGTATGTACGGGACACCATCGCCGAGTCTCCGATGATTGATTCAGTGCCAGTGGTTCGAGAGTTTGCAGATGTATTTCCTTCGGATCTTCCGAGCATGCCTCCGGACCGTGATATTGATTTCTGCATCGATTTAGCTCCAGAAATGCAGCCTATATCTATTCCTCTGTACCGTATGGCTTCGAAAGAGTTGAAGGAGTTGAAGGAGAATCTTGAGGAGTTGTTGGCTAAGGGGTTCATCAGACCGAGTGTATCGCCATGGGGTGATTTAGTTTTATTTGTGAAGAAGAAGGATGGGTCTATGCGGATGTGTATTGATTGCCGCCAGTTGAACAAGGTTACCATTAAGAACAAGTATCCCTTGCCGCGCATCGATGATTTTTTTGACCAGTTGCAGGGTGCTCATGTGTTTTGTAAGATTGATTTGCGATCGGGGAATCATTAGTTGAGGATTCGGGCTTCAGATGTTCTGAAGACTGCTTTTCATACAAGATATGGCCATTATGAGTTCTTGGTGATGTCCTTTGGCTTGACTAATGCCCCAGCAGCATTCATGGACCTGATGAATAGGGTATTCAGGCCGTATATTGATTCCTTTGTCATTGTCTTCATTGATGACATTTTGATTTACTCACGTAGCCTGGGGGAGCACGAGCAGCATTTGAGAGTTGTGCTCCAGAGCTTGCGAGAACAGAAGTTATATGCTAAGTTCTCCAAGTGTGAGTTTTGTTTGGATTCCGTGGAATTTTTGGGGCATGTGGTATCCAGAGAGGGTATCAAGGTTGATCCTCAGAAGATCGAGGCAGTTCAGAGTTGGTCGCGTCCTACTTCAGCTACGCAAATCAAGAGCTTTTTCGACCTAGCATGATATTATCGCCGATTTGTGGAGGGTTTCTCTTCTATTGCAGCTCCATTGACTAGATTGACTCGGAAGAATGCCCTGTTTCGATGGTCTGATGAGTGTGAGGAGAGCTTGCAGAAGCTCAAGACAGCATTGACCTCAGCACCAGTTCTAGTATTGTCTTCCGGTTCTGGGATGTACACAATATATTGCGACGCTTCACGCGTTGGCTTGGGGTGTGTATTGATGCAGGAGGGGAGATTTATTGCTTATGATTCACGCCAGCTGAAGGTTCATGAGACGAATTACCTTGTTCACGATTTGGAGTTGGCGGCGATTGTTCACGCTATTAAGTTTTGGAGGCACTACTTGTATGGAGTGTCCTGTGAGGTTTATACAGACCACCGTAGCTTGCAGCACTTGTTCAAACAGAAGGATCTTAATTTGAGTCAGCGTATATGGCTTGAGTTGTTGAAAGATTATGATATCACCATTCTTTATCACCCGTGCAAGGCAAATGTGCTAGCAGATGCTTTGAGCGGGAAGGCGGAGAGTATGGGTAGCTTGGATTATATTGCAGTAGATGAGAGACCTCTAGCCTTGGACATTCAGTCCATGGACAGTCGCCTAGTGAGGTTAGACCTTTCAGAGCCTCGTCGAGTTTTAGCACATGTGGTTGCTCAGCCTTCGTTATTGGGGGATATTAAGGCCCGGTAGTTCTATGATCCGTGCCTAGCGGAGCTTCGGGAGACAGTGGTTCTGGGTAGGGCCAAGGAGGCTACTATTTGCGAGGATGGTATTCTGAGACTTCAGGGCCGCTTATGTGTTCCTAATTTTGATGGCCTGAGGGAGAGGATTCTAGAGGAGGCACACAGTTCTCGGTATTCTATTCATCCTGGTGCTATGAAGATGTACTGTGACTTGAAGCAGCATTTCTGGTGGAGGCGGATGAAGAAGGACATTGTGGAGTATGTGACTAGGCGTCTTAATTTCCAGCAGGTGAAGTATGAGCACCAGAGGCCAGGAGGCCTACTTCATCAGATGCCCATTCCTAAGTGGAAATGGGAGCGCATCGCTATGGACTTCGTGGTTGGGTTGCCTTGGTCATTGTGGATAGATTGACCAAATCGGCGCATTTCATTCCAGTAGCTACTACACATACTTCTGAGAGGTTGGCCCAGATCTACATTCAGGAGATAGTTCGGTTGCATTGTGTGCCGGTCTCCATTGTATCAGATCGAGGTCCTCAGTTCACCTTGCACTTCTGGAGAGCATTGCATAGTGAGATGGGCACCCAGATAGACCTCAGCACAGCATTTCACCGTCAGACTGATGGTCAGGCGGAGCGTACAGTTCAGATATTGGAGGACATGCTCAGGGCATGTGTGATTGACTTCGGAGGTCAGTGGGACCAGTTCTTGCGTTTGGCCGAGTTTTCTTACAATAATAGTTATCAGTCCAGCATTGAGATGGCACTATTTGAGGCTTTATATGGTCGGGGATGTCGTTCTCCTATCAGGTGGTTTGAGCCTGGCGACGCTAAGTTATATGGAACCGACCTGGTGAGGGATGCCTTGGAGAAAGTGAAGTTGATTTAGGAGAAGCTTCGTACAGCACAGTCCAGATAGAAGAGTTACGCGGATCAGAAGGCGCGTGAGGTATCATTTATGGATGGAGATAGGGTCCTGTTGAAATTCTCTCCTATGAAGGGTATTATGAGGTTTGGGAAGAAGGGAAAGCTGAGCCCGAGGTTTATAGGTCCATTCGAGGTATTGAGGCGAGTTGGGAAGGTTGCTTATGAGCTGGCCTTGCCTCCCAGTTTATCGGGAGTTCATCCAGTTTTTCATGTATCCATGCTCCGAAGGTACCACGCCGACTTCTCTCATGTGGTTGATTTCAGCACTATTCAGTTGGATGAGAGGTTAGGCTACGAGGAGGAGCGAGTTGCTATTATTGATAGACAGGAACGCCAATTGAGGTCCAAGAGAGTTTCTGCCATAAAGGTCCAGTGGAAGGGCCATCTAGTTGAGGAGGCGACCTGGGAGTCCGAGGAGGACATGCGGAGAAGATATCCTCACATATTCAGCATTTCAGGTATTATTCTACACCCGTTTGAGGACGAACATTTGTTTAAGAGGTGGAGAATGTAACGACCCGACCGGTCATTTTGCGTTATCGGACCCCATTCCCCTAAATGAAACTTCCCATGGCGGATTTTTATGATTTATGACTTGCGGGGACTGGTGGTCCGGAATTCGGAGGTATTTAGAGTGCTATAGGAACAATTGGTTCCTTAGGGATGGCCTTTAAGGCCAAGTTTGACTTCGGTCAACATTTTGGGTAAACGACCTCGGAATCAAGTTTCTTCGGTTTCGATAGCTTCGTGTGACAATTTTGGACTTGGGCGTATGCTCGGAATGGGTTTCTGATGATCCGGGAGCGTTTCGGCGCCCAATATTGAAATAAGAAGTTCCTTAAGTTCGTATTGTGGTTTTGGACGTGTTTTTGTGTTATCAAGGTCCGAACGGAATTCTGAGACCAGGAATAGTTCTGCTATGTCATTTATGACTTGCCTGCAAAATTTGGTGTTATTCCGAGTAGTATAGGTCGGTTCGACGCGTTATTAGCGAAGTCTAGAAAACTTAAAGTTCGTAAGTTTGGTTCATGGGGTTTTAAGGTGTGATTTTGAGTTTTAGTGTTGCTTTGGGTGTTCCGAAGGCTCGAGTGAGTCCGTATTATGATTTGGGACTTGTTGGTATATTGGACGAGGGCTCGGGTGGGCCCAGGGGTCTCCCGGGCACACAACGGGGCTAAAAACCGGCTAAAATAGCTGCTGGTGCACCTGTTCTTGTGTGACCGCAGGTGCGGTTTCCCAGTCACATGTGCGGGACCCCTCCTGCGATCCAAATCATTGCAGGTGCGACCCCAGGTGAGGTCCCCCTTTCTCACAGGTGTGGACAAAAGTCCATAGGAGCGGAACTGCCGGTGCGGCCATCCCTCCGCAGGTGCGAACCCAGCCGTTCCTATCCAGTTCTGTAGGTGCGGTCCTCGAGCCGCAGGTGCGGAACCCCTGTAGGCCAGGCAGTGTGTTTCTTTTAAAACACGGGATTTCACCTCTTTCTTTAATTTTCCACCACCATTAGAGACTTGGGAGCTTGGGGAAAGAGGTTCCACGACCTAACTACTAAAGAGGTAAGTAAATTCCACTCTAACACTAGTTTCAAACATGAATTACTAGTTAAACTCTCTACTAAATCATTGAAAAATCAAGAATTGGGTAGTAATTTAGGGTTCTTGAGAAATTGATGAATTATCCATTTATTGCTATAAATTCAAGTAGAAATCGTATATTAACGATCCTTAGGCTTCGGGTGAGCGATTCCTTCGAGAATTTACGGAAATTGAATGTGCGGGCCCGGGGTTGGATTTTGGAATTCTTCAAGAATGTTGAATTATTGAATAAATAGGATAATTACCCTGTTTTGAGAATGCATTGATATCATTGTACCATATTTGGCTAGTTGCGAGTCCTCGGGTGTAGAGTTAGGAGTTCAGGCGCATCCTTGGTCTGAGGGGTAGATTCGACACGAGGTTAGTCTCCTTTCTAACCTTGTAAGGGAGAATTGTCCCCCTAGGTGATTTAAATGCTATATGTGATAATTTGTGGGGGCTACGTACGTGCAAATTGATGAGAGTCCGTACGTAGCGACTATTACTATTATGTCCGGGTAGTTAGGCCCACATCATGCCTTGTATTTTACTTGATATGAACCATATGCGCAATGAATTAATTTTCCATGTTGCTCATGTCCACGAAGTTATGAAATTTGAGAAAAACTTGTAAGAAATTGTTCACGGAAAAGTATTCTCTTTTAAAAAGGAATAATGTATGTGCATGTGGCCGCTTCGCAATTTACATTCCGCGAACGGAGTGTGATTTTCCCCACTCTTATGGGAGTGGTCCGTACGCCAGGGAGGATTGAGAGATGCACTTTTGGTACGGGTCGTTCGATCCTCGACAGTGCATAGAGAGGTTGAGAGATGCACTTTTGGTATGGGCCATTCGATCCTCGGCAGTGCATAGAGAGGTTGAGAGATGCACTTTTGGTATGGGCCGTTCGATCCTCGACAGTGAATAGAGAGGTTGAGAGATGCACTTTTGGTACTAGCCGTTCGATCCTCGGCAGTGGATAGATGTGAGTACTTTGTGGAGAGTGGCACTTTTGGTACGGGCCGTTCGATCCTCGGCAGTGCACGGGCATGACTTTCTTATGACTCCGGCCGGTTGTCCTTACCCTGCATGCGTATGATTTATTTGTTACTAAATTTCATGGATATTGATCTGACAGATATTTGGGGAAAAATTGAAGTGGTAATTGGTTTATTTATTCCCAATATTCTTCCTGGATTTCAGCATCTTACATATATACTTGTTGCTTCACTGTCTTTACATGCCTATTGTTTCCATTACATTCTGTTAAATTATACTGTTGGACTTTAGTGAGTGTCATGTGGACCCCTCGTCACTACCTCTTCGAGGTTAGGCGGAATACTCACTGGGTACATATATATTTATGTACTCATGCTGCACTTCTGTACTTAATTGTACAGGTTCTGAGGTTGGTGTTTCTGGTTATCCGACCGGAGCTTGACATATATTTTGGACCTGACTCCACGGTGAGCTGCTTCCCTTGGCGATTCTCAACAGTGCTATGGAGTTATCTTTTGTTTATTTCTGTCTACTTCTCTCAGACAGCAGTACAACTTCTATCATCTTTTGTATATTATACTAGTTCGCCTGTTGACTTGTGTCACTAGTTCCTAGCACGCACATAGTAGACTCTTTATTTTGGGACTGTATATATTGGATCATGATCATTTCGGCTGTATTTACTTAAGTTGGTTAATTTTTTCGCTTTTATTTAAAATAATCTAAGCTTAAAACTTTGGGAATATGTGGGGTTGGTATGTTAAATAAGGATAAATCTCACTAGTAAACAACTGTTGGCTTGCCTGACCCCGGTGTTGGGCGCCATCACGACCTGTGTTAGATTTTGGGTCGTGAAACATTTAGAATTTTTATTAGATAGCAACGTTGATTTTAGTTAAAATAGGCATTAGGGAAGTGTATTTGACCTTCCAATTGTTAGATTCATTCCATAATAATGCACAGAATCTCTACTGTGTTTGTTAGAAAATCAGCATTAAAAACTGCAGGTATTTTCGACTCTAGGTGTAAAATCATGGGCAATTTCAGCTTGTTTGAAGATGAAGCAGCAGTAGTTAGAATCACTATTTAGGTTAGGATTTTCCAAAAATTTTGTATTTGACACTTTAATGGCCAGGTACAAGTTCTGTTTCGTAAAACAAACTGTATTCCTTTCCTTTTATTTATTTTGGACTGTAATGATGGACTGTATAACTGTTTTGACTTCAGCAGCTTCGATTTTCGGGTTTTTAGCTGGATATGGACATAGGTCAGACTTATGAATGGCTCGGTAGGCCTTAATAAGTCTATACCTGAGGTCATTTTGCCTAGGGTATAAAATCCCCTATTATTTTTTAAACAAAGAACTAAAATCATGCTGAATTTTCTTTAACCCAGAATTCCCGTTAAAACTATGTGTCCATAGGGAGTCCACTGGACTCTATGACTATGTAGCCCAGAAACAGGCAGCGTCCCTGGGTCAATATGGGCCGTCTTTACTGTATATGGTCTATATAAAATTTAGTCCAACCTTTTTATGCGTATGTTAACAAAGGGATCTTCCTGGAATGTTGCCTAAAGTTTCCTAACAACCTCCTAAACAAATATGTTACATGTAAATACTAATTAGGAAAATGAATAGTAGATACTATGCGCTAGTCAAGATCAAACTTAATAAGTCATGTTTGCGATTATTTCAGTAGTAAATTAAAAGTTATTATTTTCTATGAAACGTTGAGTGTATGAGTTGACTTTAAGAAAAGCTGGACACCATGTAATTGACGAAATGCCAAACTGGCCTAGTGTATCTAGCTGGGCCAGATTTACGACATATATCAGTTGGCCGAATTAGTTGTTTTAAATTCGAATAGTCCAATCTCTTATAGCACAAACACTTCTTTGACCTTTACATTAACCTTTTACATAAATTAGCTGTAAAAATGGAAATGTTTGCTTTGTTTGGCATGTTTATTTCTTCCTGAAAAGCATGAACCAAAATTATTCTTGAAAAGCAAGATCATGTCATTTTTAGTAAGAATGCCTTAAATGGTATTTTCCAAGCTTTCTTGTTGTTTTCTTCTTATTCCTAAAGTTTCTGATGTCATTCGATAAATACGAATGATATATGTGTGGTAGCCCATTTATGATAATCTAATCCAGATAGGTAGATTGTATTTAGAAATTGAATAGAAAATAGGATTGGCCTGAATTGCTAAATACAAAGTTGGGCCAGATTTGGCCATGGCCCAAACTCTTATTCTTAGGCTAGAAAATTTTAGTTTCAAAAGATCTTGAAAAATTTCATACTTAGCATCCCAAAATACCTCTTTTAGACTAGTGTGACACATAATGTAGGAAAATACAAAAGAACTTACGAAAAATAATGATTTGCTTCAGATAAGCAATTAAATCATCGTGACCATAGTCATAATTATGTAATCTACACTCGGGTTTACAACTCATGCCGCCCGACCATAACTCCAAACTATAATTCAAATCACACGTTGTAAATCACTGGTGCATTTCATGTGGCGTGTTTACAATGTGTCCTAAACGACAAGTGCACGCCATCGTGACTTATTTCAGAATAATCCATAAATATTAAAAGCGGTTAAAAAGTGAAAAGGCTAAAATGCACAATAGGTTTAAAAATATGTAAAAAATTATATAACTAGGCCAAATATTAATAGTTAAGCGATCGTGCTAGAACCACGGAATTCGGGAGCGCCTAACACCTTCTCCCGGGTTAACAAAATTCCTTACCCGGATTTCTGGTTCGCAGACATTTTAAAACAGAGTAAAAAATTTCCTCGATTTGGGATATTAAGATAAATGGTGTCCCGGAACACCGTAAAAAATCCGGGTGGCAACTCTGAAAATTAAATAATCCAAAATCGAATAATGTCACTTAAATTGGAAACAACTCCCTTATCCCACCCATACCGGGGTAAGAAGGAGGTGTGACAATGACCCCTTGGGTCATCACAATCTCCACCTCTAAAACAAATATTCGTCCTCGAACGGACATAGAAAATTACTTGAATTAGCAAACAAGTGGGGATATCTACTCTGCATGTCCGACTCGGACTCCCAAGTAGCTTCCTCAACAGGCTGGCCTCTCCACTGCACTCGAACTGAAGGATAACTCTTAGACCTCAACTGACGAACCTGCCGGTCTAAAATGGCTACCGACTCCTCCTCATAGGTCAAGTCTTTGTCCAATTGGACAGAGCTAAAATATAACACGTGGGACGGGCCACCATGATATTTCCGGAGCATAGACACGTGGAATACTGGGTGAACTGAGGATAACCCTGGAGGCAACGCAAGTCTATAAGCTACCTGCCCAACTCTATCAAGAATCTCAAACGGCCCGATATACCTAGGGCCTAAATTACCCTTCTTTTCAAACCTCATAACACCCTTCATGGGCTACACACGAATATTTACTCTCTCCCCAACCATGAATTCCACATCACGTACCTTATGATCGACATAACTCTTTTTCCTAGACTGAGCTGCACGAAATCTCTCCTGAATAATCTTGACCTTATCTAAGGCCTCCTGAACTAAGTCTGTACCCAATAATCGAGCCTCTCCCAGATCAAACAATCCCACTAGAGATCTGCACCGTCTACCATACAATTCCTCATAAGGAGCTATCTGAATGCTCGATTGATAGCTATTATTATAAGAAAACTCCGCTAACGGCAAGAACTGTGTAACGACCCGATCGGTTGTTTTGAGATCTAGCGCGTCGTTCAGCGGTTTGAAGTCTTGAGCAGCTCCATTTCAGGTATTATGACCCGTGGGCATGGTCGGATTTGAATTTCGGGAAGTTTAGAGCTAATTTGGAAAGAAAATTCTCATTTCAGAAGCCTTAAGTTGGAGAAATTGACTAAGATTGGAATTTTGAGTAAACGACCTCGGAATCAGGAACCGAAGGTTCCAGCATGTTCGTATATTAATTTCGGACTTGGTCGTATGTCTGGATCGGGCTTTGGATAACCCGGGAGCATTCCGGCGCATGTTATGGAAGATAGCATTTTAGAAGAATTTCCTAAGTTTGGCTAGAAGCGCATTTTAATGGTATTGATGTCCGTTTGGGATTCCGATCCTGAGAATAACTCCATATGGTGATTCTAGATTTGGGAACGCGATCGGAAGTGGATACGGATGTTCGTAGGTCATTTTGAAGTCATTTGGCTAAAGATAGAAATTCGAAGGTTTTTGAGAAATCCTACCGGAAGTGAATTTTGATATCAGGGTCGGAATGCGATTTTGGAAGTTGGATCAGGTCCGTAATGTCGAATATGACTTGTGTGCAAAATTTGGGGTCAATCGGACATGATTTGATAGGTTTTGGCATCAGATGTGGAATTTTGAAATTTCAAGTTCTTAAAGTTTGAATTTTACTGCGATTCGTGGTATCGGCGTTGTTTGATGTGATTTGAGGCCTCGAGAAAGTACGCATTATGTTTTGGAACAGGTTGGTGTAATTGGACGGGGTCCCGGGGGCCTCGAGTGGATTCCGGGTGGTTAAATTCTGCACCTGCGAAGGCGCAGATGCAGACAGGGTGGCGCAGGTGCGAAGTTTGGCTGGGCTGCTGAAGCCGCAGGTGCAGAAGTTTGTGCACAAATGCGGAAGCGCAGGTGCGAGAAGTGGATCGCATGTGCGAAAATAGGCCTGGGCAGAATGTTTTAAAACCGGGATTTCTTGGAAATTTCTTTATTTTTCACTTGGTGTGGGCGATTTTGGAAGGCTTCAAAGGGGGATTTTTATCATGCATTACAAGGTAAGTAAATTCCTCCCATTTTTGAGTTAGATACAAGGATTATACATGAATTTGAACATGGAAATTAGTAGGGAAGTGGGATTTTTGGAAGAAAACCAAAAAAATTTATTTTGGATTCCTACCACGAATTTGAGCATGGAATTTAGAGTAAATTGTATATTTGAGTTAGTAAGGCCATGGGTAGGATATATCTTCGAGAAATTTCTGAATCCGGGCACGTGGGCCCGAGGGAATTTTTATCAATTCACTGAGCGGAGTTGGGAAAGTATATAATTTGAATTTGTTACGAGTATTAGAATGAATTTTCATTGCTTCGCTCGTTATTTGGTAGTTTTGGGGCGTTGTGCATCCATTGGAGTTGTCGGGAGGGCTTCGAAGACGGTTATGAAATCTTGGAGCGAGGTAAGTCTCCTTTCTAACTTTGTGAGGGGGAATTGTCCCCCTAGGTGAACTAATTAAACGTGCTACTATCTGCGGGGACTACGTACGTACGTGGTGATGGGAGTCCGTGCGTAGCTACTATTGTGCCATGTCTGGATAGTCTAGGACCCACTAGCATGCCTTACGTATTGTACATGTGATATTGCCAATAATATTAGAATATTAATGCTATTGAATCGGTAATTTATTTCCTAAAAATACTAGAGTGTATCTTTCTTAATCATTTAAAAAGAGAATTGATTCCTCCGTGGATAATTGTATTCCTGATAAGGTTATATTATTGAATATTATTAAACTTGGCAAATGAGTTTCAAAACAAAGATTTAGAAGCTATTTTCGTGTTCCTTTAAGAAGAATTTTACCACTTTCTTGAGTAACTGCTTTCTTGATAAAAAAAAATGTGGACTTATTGTGTGAATATGTGTATCTATGTGCCTGAGTCGCATGTATGATTCGCAAGCAGGATAACCTTGTATTTATGTATAACCGCGTTGCATGATCAATTCGCGAGCGGGGCAGATTGATGCATCTATGGTTCGAGTCGTTCGACCCTCGGCAGTGGATAGTTTATTATTGTTGGTGCGCGTCGTTCGACCCTCGACATTGCTTGCGCATGATATTTACTGCGTATTTGTTGTTATTTTTCCTGATTACTGTCCTGGAAATTTTAAGTTGTCAATTGAAATGACAGAGATTTAAAGTTATTAAAACTTTGGAAGATGTTGTTCTTTCCCGGTTATTATTGGTTAATTGATTAAATCATCCATGTTTGATTATTTGTTACTGAAATTATGAAGATTTAAAGTGTTAAATGTGGAAGGAGTTGATATTATTTATCTCTGATTTTAATAAATTGCCTATGACATACATGCTTAGAGTCTCACTTGATTATACTAAATTGACCTCTAGCAAGTGTCAAATCGACATCTCGTCACTACCTCTCTTGAGGTTAGGCGGGATACTTACTGAGTACACGTTGTTTTCATACTCATGCTACACTTGCTTTGCATTTTTGTTGCACAGGTACTTTCATAGCGATGTGGCTGGTTTGGAGACTTAGGCGAGCTGCATCATCCGGAGGCGATCCGCAGCTGACATAGTCTCCCTCGTATTGTATTCATTTTGTTTTAAATTTCATTGTCCAATTTGTATCTCGGACAAGCTTTGTAATGATTGTATAAATTCTTAGAAATTGCTCATGCACTTGTGACACCGGGTTCTGGGATGTGTTTTGGATATATTTGCTAAAATAGAATATTTAAACCATCGTAATTGCTTAATGGATTTTTGTTTAGTTATTACGTAATAAGTTGAAGGTAATGATTTCAAAAATGTTAAAACAGGAATTTATTTCAACTAATTAATGATTGTCTTGCCTGACGATGGTGTCTGGTGCCATCATGACCTTAATAGATTTTTGGGTCGTGACAACATGGTATCAGAGAACTAGGTTCCCTTAGGTCTCATCAGTCATGAGCAAGTCTAGTAGAGCCTTTCGGGTCGGTACGGAGACGTCTGTACTTATCTTCGAGAGGCTACAGGGCTGTTAGGAGTACTTCCCTTCTTGATTCCTCATCGTGCGATTTGATTCCTCTGTGGCTTATGCCTACATTTCTTCCTACTCAATCTTACGCGTCGCGAAGCGCTTGCTGTTAATCAGGAATTTGAGGAATTGAAATGGTGCTACGGATATGATGTGAGATGTTTTCCATGTGTAATTGGTTGGGGCTATTGTTGGGACCCTGCGGGAGGATAATATGTTGTTTCAGCTCAGTAGCTTTGTTTCTGAGAGCCTTGAGGTTATGCTCAGGTTGTGATGATGTTTACGATTGGTTATCGCGCGATGTGAGTGTGATGGCGGAACGCTTGCCCATATGTTGGAGGTGATGAATGGCTTGAAGGGAGGTCTTCTCAGGGCGTGATTTTGAGATTTCGGCATTTTAATTCCGGCAGAGGAAAGGCATTTGGACTATAAATGGTCAGGTTTTGGGTTAATAAAGTAGTAAGACTTGGTGTTTTCAAGTAAGGTGGGATATTCACCTGTGATGTGAAATCGTCGTCATTGATCGAATGGAATGTGTTAAGTCTGTCAGTTCTATGGTTTCTTCGGTTACATTGGGTCAGAGTGTACTGAAGTAGTATTGAAGAAGCGATTGTTAGAGATCATGGTGCGCGGTGGTTCAGGACTGAATAGTTATTTCTAATGAAGGCAGCTCGAGAAAGATGATCCTTGGAGAGTTTGAAGTCGCGGTGATCTACTGGTTTAAGAGCTGCAGAGAATGATATAGAATTGAGGCAAGTGGGAGAGCGGCAGCGTAGAACATGAGTTTAGTGGTAAGACAGCTGCCTATCTTCAGGGAAAGTTTGAGAGTTTGAGTGGAGGGTTATTGGGTCCACGAGCTTAAGTTGAAATGTGGTTTATCTCGGTGGGAGATGGGATGCAGCAGGGAGGAGTTGTTAGGAATGAAGAAGGACGCAATGTGGCGGTGAGTTTGAAGATGTTGTAGCGCATTTAATAGACGTCCATGAGGAGTGGACGGAGTAGTAAAGTTGGTAGAGGAAGAAGGGCACAGGATAGGGTATTGATGTTATAGAGAGTGTGCAGTACAACGTCGTTGGAAGGTGTCAGTTGGTGATTTCCACAGGTGGGTTATCTCCTGTAAGTAGGTTAGCGGTTGTGTGGTTGGCAAGTTTCTGTGAGGGATTCTAGTGGTTATTCGGTAGGAGGCAGAATGTATGAATGATGCTAGAGAATTTGAGTATTTTGGGAATGCGGACAGGTGAATTCGGAAGAGTTGGAAGGATTGGTTAAGCAAAATCATGTTAACAAAGGAGAAAGGATCTCAGCAGGGTCTAGAATAGTGCACCGAGTAGCTTCGGGCTAAGTGGGGGAGTCCCACCACCTGCAGTTGGGTTGTAGGATTGTGTTACCATGGGGTTGCGGATTGTCGGCGTGTTGGCAAGTTATTTCAGCTAAGGGGAAAGGAGTAAAATGGTTATCGTGCGTGGGATTTGATGAATGTGTGCAAAAGTGGGTCCTATTGGACCAGGGTTAGGCTTGGAAAGATTAAGAATTTATGCTTAAGGCATAGGCGAGTTGCAAGGGTAGTGACCCAGTCACGTGTTTCATTGAAAAGGGTGTTCATGTGCTAGAAGAGCACTGGAGTTGATTGTATTCGGGGCCAGTCAGAGTGGGTGACTCTCAATAGTGGTCCTAATGAATTCGGAAGTTAAGAACACGGTGTTTAAGGGTTTCAGGCAGTAGTATGATTAAGAATTGAGCTTTTGCAGTATCATTTCAAAGAGAGGGAAAATGATGGGAGTGTTCTATGTTATTTTCAGTGTGCAGGATAGTATTGGAGGAGTGAGAGAAATAAACTCCGGGTTGTAGAAAGATTATCAGGAGGGTACGAGACGGGTTGCGGGATTTAGGCAGCATGGTCTCGTGAATAAAGACCACTCGGGATGAGTGAGGGTTGAGTTTTAAATAAGTTGAAGGAAGTTAATTAT
Organism: Nicotiana knightiana; assembly: GCA_005239525.1. NCBI lineage: Eukaryota > Viridiplantae > Streptophyta > Magnoliopsida > Solanales > Solanaceae > Nicotiana > Nicotiana knightiana. The sequence goes on along the minus strand of ML430523.1, from coordinate 73,852 downwards.
TCCTAAGGCAATTAAAGATGATTAAAAGAAGATAGATTGATTAGCCATGGTTGAAATGGCACATGTACGGCAATGATCAGTTTCGTCAGTGTAACTAAATTATGCATGTGGATTGGGTCGGTATGCGCGGGGCTTGTCGGCCGTCGTAATAGATTTCATGTGGGAGCATTCGAATGCTATGGCCTGTCAGGTGTAGGCGGATCCTGGAAGGGTTATGGTGGTTCAGACAACTACTTAAGGATTTGCATGTATTGTGATTGTGAGGATTCACTTGAGTATTGTTATTGTTCTCTTGAATTGAGGTAAGTAAAAGGTTTCTATATGATGAAGTGTTGACCCTATTAGTGGTCCCGGAGTTATGATGGAATTCTTGTGCAATTTCATATTCGCATGTTAGATGCAGTAAATAGTGTGTAACTGGGAGTAAGAATCGAGATTGCGGTTCGGTGTTAGCAAGGATTTCATGAGCTCGAATGAGAAAGAAAAAGTGATTTGAAAGTCTAGAGTAAGCTGGTGTTTTCTTCAGTGTCACCTGGGATCGACATTCGGTGGAAGAGGCTTTGTACCTTGGTTATGGGTTCTTGATTTATTTTACAGCGTTAGTGTGGCCAGTGGTGGATGTGCAGACCTGCTACCTTGTGTGAAACGTCGTGGGAGCGTGACCATGGGAAGATTGTATAAGTGTGGCATGTAGTCACTTAATGGATTGAAGATTTGGACTGAGTATAAAGAAGTGTAATATTGCTTATTTGAGAATTTATGCCTGGAAGGTGTTTGGTTCATTCGGTTGTAGATTGTGGGGTGTTTGTCCCGGCTATGATGGTTGTTCTTGCGTATTATGAGAGGAAGTGGGTTATTATGGACCCAGGTAAGGCTATCAGCCTAGTTCATTGCGAGCAGAATTGGCGTGAAGTGTATGAATAGATTTAAACAGGATTATGGGCTTCATGTGAGGCAGATGTGTTCATTTCGGTATAGAGCTCCTCAAGGAGGGATGCTGGAATATCAGGTGTTGTTCTGTCTTCATCAAATTCATGTGATATTATGATTGTGCTGTGTGAGTTGTGAAACGGCTTGATAATTTCTTATGTGTTGAGGTCCCGCGTAGTGGGGATGTTATGTGAGCGAGATAGCTCTTGAGATATATATATATATATATATATATATATATATATATATATATATATATATCGCACCTCAGTGGTGCTTGAGTTTTGTAGCATATGACTTTATCAGTCTCCCCAAGATGGTATTATGCACTTAGCGTGCTTATGATCGATATTCAGTATTTTGGGATAGTGATTAATTCAGCTCCGTGTATATCTCCTTATGTGAATCTTATGTGTGGATCGGGTGGCACGTCGCCACGGGTATGTTATTGGATCGGGTTGCACGCTGCAATAGTGTGATGATGAGTAAGGTTCCTATTTTATTTTCTTGTGTTTTACTTCCTATTTTATGAGAAAGTTCATATTAGTCGCGTGAGTCGAGTAGTCCCTTCCTGAGTCATTCCTTTATGTATCATGTTAGAGTTATGGCCTATTGGCGCGTTGTGGTATCATGTGAGACTGTTGGTCATGTTTGGGGTGATTTGTTGTCTGAACAGTTCATACTGGGTGAGACGAGGTTATTGGATCAATGATCAGTGCGATAAGATTATGTGAAATACATTAAAGGACAGTTACCCTTGTTGGTTTGTAATGATATGATGGTCTTAGTCAAGAGGAAGGATTCAATGTTTGGTTAACTCTATAATTGGTTAGGAATTTCTACACATCTCCTCCGTTGTGGTGGTATCGCCAGCATTATAGCAGGATGTATATATATACCATGAGGTGCATTGGGAGTATCAGATTCGTGAAATGTTGGCTATTAAGGTGCAGGGAGTGTCAATGTGATCAGATGATGAATTATGCGGTGCATGGTGCTAATTCAGCAAAGGTATGTTGTCGTGTTCTGGTATATCATGTGGTAGTTAATACGGTGATTATATATTAGAAGCAGGCCTGGGAGAGAATTTCAAGTGTTGGAACTGGATTCTGAGCTTATTATATGGATAAAAGAAGAAATCCTCATATTTGATCAAGCTAATGTACTCAACTGGGTTGTGGTAGCATGGGCACGTGCACGAGGTGTTAATCAGTGATTTCAGATAACTCCAGAAGCCTTGAGTTGGAGAAATGGACTAAGATTGGAATATTGAGTAAACGACCTCGGAATCAGAATCTGAAGGTTCCAGCAGGTTTGTATATTGATTTTGGACTTGGGCGTATGTCCGGATCGGGCTTTGGATAACCCCGGAGCATTTCGGCGCATGTTATGGAAAATAACATTTTAGAAGAATTTCCTAAGTTTGGCTAGAAGCGCATTTCAATGATATTGATGTCCGTTTGGGATTCCGAGCCTGGGAATAGCTTTGTATGGTGATTCTGGATTTGGGAGCGCGATCGGAAGTGAATTCGGATGTCCGTAGGTCATTTTGAAGTCATTTGGCTAAAGATAGAAATTTGAAGGTTTTTGAGAAATCCGACTGGAAGTGGAAATTTTGATATCGGGGTTGGAATGCGATTCCGGAAGTTGGAGCATGTCCGTAATGTCGAATATGACTTGTGTGCAAAATTTGGGTTCAATCGGACGTGACTTGATAGGTTTCGGAATCGGATGTGGAAGTTTGAAATTTCAAGTTCTTAAAGTCTGAATTTTAGTGTGATCCGTGGTTTCGGCGTTGTTTGATGTGATTTGAGAACTCGATCAAGTTCGCATTATGTTTTGGAACTTGTTGGTGTAACTGGACGGGGTCCGGGGGCCTCGGGTGGATTCCGGGTTGTTAACGGATCAAATTTGGAGTTTGAAGAAGGCTGAGGTTGCTGTCATCTGGTGTGACCGCACCTGCGAGGCTTTGGTCGCAGGTGCAGAGCCGCAGGTGCAGCTTGGGCGCCGCAGGTGCGATATTGGCTGTCTTGGCTGGGAGCGCAGGTGCGATGCAAATTCTGCACCTGCGAAGGCGCAGATGCGGACAAGGTGGTGCACGTGTGAAGTTTGGCTGGGGCTGAGGAAGTCGCACCTGCGGAAATTTGGGCGCACCTGCGGAAGCACAGGTGCGAGAAGTGGATCGCAGGTGCGAAAATAGGCATGGGCAGAATGTTTTAAAACCGGGATTTCTTGGCCATTTCTTCATTTTTCACTTGATGTGGGTGATTTTGGAAGGCTTCAAAGGGAGATTTTCATCATGCATTACAAGGTAAGTAAATTCCTCCCATTTTTAAGTTAGATACAAGGATTATACATGAATTTGAACATGGAAATTAGTAGGGAAATGGGATTTTTGGAAGAAAACCTAGAAATTTTATTTTGCATTCCTACCACGAATTTGAGAATGGAATTTAGAGTAAATTGTATATTTGAGTTAGTAAGGCCATGGGTAGGATATATCTTCGAGAAATTTTGGAATCCAGGCACGTGGGCCCGAGAGAATTTTGGTCATTTCACGGACCGGAGTTGGAAAAGTATATAATTTGAATTTGTTACGAGTATTAGAATGAATTTTCATTGCTTTGCCCGTTATTTGGTAGTTTTAGGGCGTTGTGCATCCATTGGAGTCGCCGGGAGGGCTTAGAAGTCGGTTATGAAATTTCGGAGCGAGGTAAGTCTCCTTTCTAACTTTGTGAGGGGGAATTGTCCCCCTAGGTGAACTAATTAAATGTGATACTATCTGCAGGGGCTACATACGCACGAGTTGAGGGGAGTCCGTGCGTATCTACTATTGTACCATGTCTGGGTAGTCTAGGACCCACTAGCATGCCTTACGTGTTGTACATGTGATACTGCCAATAATATTAGAATATTAATGCTATTGAATCGGTAATTTATTTCCTAAAAAGACTAGAGTGTACCTTTCTTAATCATTTAGAAAGAGAATGGATTCCCCCGTGGATAATTGTATTCCTGATAAGGTTATATTATTGAATATTATTAAACTTGGAAAATGAGTTTCAAAACAAAGATTTAAAAGCTATTTTGTGTTCCTTCAAGAAGAATTTTACCACTTTCCTGAGTAACTGCTTTCTTGATAAAAAAATATGGACTTATTGTGTAAATATGTGTATCCATGGGTGTCTGAGTCGCATGTATGATTCGCGAGAAGGATAACCCTCTATTTATGTATAACTGTGTTGCATGATCGATTCGCGAGCGGGGAAGATAGATGCATCTATGGTTCGAGCCGTTCGACCCTCGGCAGTGCACAGTTTATTATTGTTGGTCCGAGCCGTTCGACCCTCGGTATTGCTTGCGCATGATATTTACTGCGTATTTGCTGTGATTTTGCCTGATTACTGGCCTGGAAATTTTAAGTTGTCAACTGAAATGACAGAGATTTAAAGTTATTAAAACTTTGGAAGAAGTTGTTCTTTCCCGTTGATTATTGGTTAATTTATTAAATCATCCATGTTTGATTATTTGTTAATGAAATGACGGATATTTAAAGTGTTAAATGTGGAAGGAGTTGATATTATTTATCCCTGATTTTAATAAATTGCATATGACATACATGCTTAGTGTCTCGCTTGATTATACTAAATTGACCTCTAGCAAGTGTAAAATCGACCTCTCGTCACTACCTCTCTGAGGTTAGGCGAGATACTTACTGAGTACACGTTTTTTTCGTACTCATGCTACACTTGCTGTGCATTTTTATTGCACAAGTACTTTCACAGCAATGTGGCTGGTTTGGAGACTTAGGCAAGCTGTATCATCCGGAGGCGATCCGCAGTTGATAGAGTCTCCCTTGTATTGTATTCATTTTGTTTTAAATTTCATTGTCCAATTTGTATCTCGGACAAGCTTTGTAATGATTGTATAAATTCTTAGAAATTTCTCATGCACTTGTGACACCGGGTTCTATGATGTGTTTGGGATATATTTGCTAAAATGGAATATTTAAACCATCGTATTTGCTTAACGGATTTTTGTTAAGTTATTACGTAATAAGTTAAAGGTAATGATTTCAAAAATGTTAAAACAGGAACTCATTTCAATTAATTAATGATTGGCTCGCCTGACGATGGTTTCCGGCGCCATCACGAACTTAATAGATTTTTGGGTCGTGACAAACTGATCCCACGAACCTCCAAAGTCAATAACACAAGCGCAGAGCATATCCTCCAAAATCTGAATGGTACGCTCGGACTGTCCGTCAGTCTGAGGGTGAAATGTTGTACTCAACTCTACTCGGGTACCCAACTCACGCTGAACTGCCCTCCAAAAGTGCGAAGTAAACTGCGTACCCCGATCAGAAATGATAGACACGGGCACACCATGAAGGCGAACAATCTCCCGAATATATAATTCAGCCAATCTCTCCGAATTATAATTACTCGCCACAGGAATGAAATGTGTTGATTTAGTCAGCCTATTCACAATAACCCGAACTGCATCAAATTTCCTCTGAGCCCGTGGGAGTCCAACGACGAAGTCCATAGTGATACGCTCCCACTTCCACTCAGGAATCTCTATATGATGTAGCAAACCACCGGGTCTCTGATGCTCATATTTTACCTGCTGACAATTTAAGCTACGAGCCACATATGCAACAATGTCCTTTTTCATCCTTCTCCGCCAATAATGCTGCCTCAAGTCTTGGTACATTTTGGTTGCACCTGGGTGAATACAATACTTATAACTGTGAGCCTCCTCATGGATCAACTCACGAAGGCCATCAACATTAGGCACACATATACGAACTTGCATGCTCAAAACACCGTCATCTCCAACTGTAACCTGCTTGGCACCACCGCGCCGAACTATGTCCCTAAGAACCATCAAATGCGGGTCATCATCCCGCCACTCTTGGATATGCTCAATTAGAGAAGATCGAGCGACTGTACAAGCTAGAACACTGTTGGGCGAAATATCCAACCTCACAAACTGATTAGCCAACACCTGAATATCTGAAGCTAACGGTCTCTCACCGACTAGAATATATGCAAGGCTGCCCATACTCATTGCCTTCCTACTTAGTGCATCGGCCACCATGTTGGCTTTCTTAGGTAATACATTATAGTGACATCATAATACTTCAGTAACTCTCACCATCTCCGCTGCCTCAAATTTAGATTCTTTTGCTTAAATAAGTACTGGAGACTGTGATGGTCAGTGAAAACCTCACACGGCACGCCATAAAGATAGTGCCTCCAAATTTTCAATGCATGAACAATGGCTGCCAACTCCAAGTCATGAACAGGATAATTCTTCTCATGGACTTTCAGCTGCCGAGATGCATATGCAATCATCCTGCCATCCTGCATCAATACTGCTCCAAGTCCAACTCGGGAAGCATCACAATACACCGTGAAAAAACCCGAACTTGATGGTAACACCAACACCAGTGCTGAAGTCAAGGCTGTCTTGACCTTTTGAAAGCTCGCCTCACACTCGTCTGACCATTTGAATGGGGCACCTTTCTAATTCAATTTAGTCATAGGGGATGATATAGATGAAACCCCTCCACAAAACGACGGTAGTAACCCGCCAAAACGCAAGAAACTCCTGAATTTCCGTGACTGAAGTGGGTCTAGGCCAGTTCTTGACTACCTCTATTTTCTTAATAGTTGTTCATAGTCAATTACACAATTATCAAATAGCTTCACGTTAACAATAATCTCCTTTCAAACCTTCACAATAATGATAACGAGGTACGATGCATGAAGACCTCATAATTATATAAAAGAAATTAAGGTGTCTCATTTAACGCCACATGGGCGGGCACCTACCTTGTAGGTTAAAGCTCAATAATTGTAGCACGAATTTGGCAAATTAAGAACAAATAATTTTTATACAAAAAATTTCGAATAAACCTAACAGGCATGACTCCCTATAGGTACTATAGTATAAATTTTAATTTCACAAAGGAGAATTTAAGAAAAAGAATTTTTATTATAAGGATCTCGTCCTTACATAACTTCCACCGCGGCTCGTAGCCCGATTTAAACATATCAAATCATATTAAAATACGAGGATCTCGCCCTCAATTTTGAATCACAAGTAATATGCATATCGTGACAATCGAAACATTCCATTTTCTTCTTTTAAATATTTTTCGTTAAACAAAATTACAACACGTAATGATAGACATAGTTATCTCCATAGAATTTCTCAATACAAGTATTCACATAAGTAGATTTTAGAGTTACGAAGCTCACCCGAGAGTGGAGCATATTAGGAGGACTTTCCTAGATACTCATAACCGAATCAAGTTAAGGAAATTATCACTTTATAATAAATAGAGATTGCTCTTGTAATGGAACCATTTGATATAAAGACCTCAGCCATACCATAGAAAATATATCAACAGGCTGGGTCTCCACCTCTAGGAATCTAACCTCCACCTTCGACATTCTGACCCCTTTTTCCTAGTTGGTTATGTAAGTTGAGTTGTAACTGCAATGGGGCACGTAGCCTTAGTGCTCTGGTGAAATGATTCAGCTGCTCATACTGAGTTTATCCTGAATAACTGGAATAACCGTTGGAGGAATCTCGTAGAGGTGGTGCATTAAAAGTACTCACTGAAGCACCCCGAGTAATCAGATATATGGACTGGGCTGGTCGGTTTCCCGAGCTCCTGCAATAATAATTTGTTGTTGCAAAGTGGAATCCACTGAATCTTTTAGAACCTCGAGACCTCTTAGTCTCCTTAGCTTCCTCTTTTCCTCATCCCGGACACTCTAACATTTAGGAAATTTCTACCACTAGCCGAAATGAAGTATCAACCTGCCCTGAGTCATACAAAATTTTACAATCATAATTGAGTCCTTTAATGAGTCTGGGGACTCGCCCTCTGGCTATATGAACCTAAGTAGAAGCATGACAGGCTATCTTATCAAACCTGATGGCATATCCTGACACTGTCTTGGTGACCTGATGCAACTGTTCAAACCCTAAGCGCCACGCATTATGGAAAGTCCGAGAAACAAACTCTTTCAAAAGAATTTGTGAGAACTGAGTCAAGTAGCTGATGTTGCCATGGCTGGTCGTCCTCTTCGTAGGCTTGCCACAAACACCGGCTGCCAATTTCTTCTTTTACTATGTTGACTCAGCACTGCTAAGCTACCCCATTTATTCATACATTCTTTGGGGAAACTCTCATCCCTATTGATGCACAATGATCACAAAAGTAGAGCTCTATAAAGATAAATCTTGGCATGAACCATTTCAACCCTTGTACTCCCTCTGAAGCACCCCAAAATCCGCAACCATGACTTCCACACCGAGTAGACCTTCTGTAGATTTAAAGTTGGTTATATAACTTCTTTGGTACTGAGGTATAGGGTTATTAAGGAGGCAGACATATCGCATGTCCCAGCTTTATCTCTTGCAAAATCTCAGGCCTTATACATTCCAAGCCAAAATCGATATAACACATGACCCGCAATCTATTCCTTGACGGTGGACTTCCCCACTTGGAACAAAGTCATAGGTCACGAGGTCTGACAATCCACAATGTTAAACTTCACAGCTCATATAACTCAACCCCGTTGCTTTCAACTTATACCCATGTTCTTCAATACTTCACAGCAGCGGTCAAGAAAATCATGAGGGTCCTCAAAAGATGTACCACTAAAATGGAGTGGAAATAGTTTTGTAAACTTGTCCAACCTCACTAAACGGGCTAGGGAATCCTGCAACACTGGAGTAGCTACGATTCCTTTTGGAACCTGAACTAGTCCAACATGTACCGACTGAGCTAGAACCTCCGCGTGTAGATCCATTTGAGACTTTACAATAGGTGTTGATGTTCGAGCTCTACTTCTGTCTCTTCCCCTAATCGTAGTTGTCGTTGGGGCTTCATCTCCTATCCGACTGTAGAGCTTTGCGCGTTGTCGAGATTTGTGAGAGGATGAGAATAGACAAGTTCAATCATCAATGGTAGAATAAATTCGCACGATAGACCAGAATAGAAGTGAAGTTGTTCCTAACTTCATAGCCTCTGAGAAATAAGTACAGACGTCTCCATACTCATCCTTCAAACTCTACCATGTTTGTTCGTGAATTATGAGACCTAAGCAATCTAGTGCTCTGATACCAACTTGTCACGATCCAAATTCCCAACCTTAGAGATCGTGATGACGCCTAACATCACACTCGCTAGGCAAGCCAATGTTAGAGTTAGATTAACTACTTTCCTTTGATTATCCATTTAGACATAATAAAATAATTCTAAAGTAAACTTAATCTAATGGTTTCCAATGAATAATTGCAAATATAAAATGATAAACAACTAAATAAACCGAACCACGAACTAATTATATAAATAACTCTAAGACTACCCCAGGGTCTGGTGTCACAATTCTCGAACTACTAAAGAATACTACAAATAATGGGCTGAAAGAAATAGTATATTGTTTTGCGAAAATATAAAACAGCCTCTACGAACTAGGAGAAGACTCTCGGAATCTGTGAACGCCTGCAGATATACCTCGTGTCTCCGGATAATGAATAGAGACTACTAAAAATCTCTATTGTTGGCTAGTACCTAGATCTGAACAAAAGAGTGCAGTATCAGTACAACCGACCCCATGTACTGAGTAAGTGCCGAGCCTAACCCCGGCGAAGTAGTCACGAGGCTAAGGCGGGGCAATTACAACTTAACCTGCGACAATATATGTATATAATAAAGTAATAAAACAATTCTACTCAAACAAGAAAATATAACTGCAACAATGAATAAATGAAATAACTCAGTCGCCTATTCCAGGCCTCGGCTGTCACCAAAATTTCACACAACTTTCCAAGTTTCCAAACATTAATTTAAAATAACCAAATGTACAAGATATGGGAAAACGGTAGGATAAAATAATAAACTTCCAAATATTTGTAATATAAATCAGTAAAGCATAATTATCCTCCCTTATCACTGTCATATATTTATATTTACATGTCCACCCTTATCACAGTCATATATATTTTCCCCGTTCACCTTTATCACAGTCATATATATTTATTTTTCCTGTCCACCCTTATCACAGTCATATATATTTATTTTCCCTGTCCACCCTTATCACAGTCATATATATTTATTTCCCATGTCCACCCTTATCACAGTCATATATATTTATTTTCCCTGTCCACCCTTATAACAATCATATATATTTATTTCTATCAAAACTTTCACAATTCAGGCCAAGCCTTTCACAATACTTTTGTCTCAGCAGTCATAAACAATAAACGGTATTTCTCACAACTTCATAAATAGTATCTTCCCAAACATGATTGCAACAAGACTTATAACAATATAACAAGCCAAGTAATTATAGAAGACAACAATGAATATGAAACAATTAAAGACATGAAGCAATTAGATTGGAAACGGGGAGGGAATCATGTAAACAGACAATTTGGTGGTGCGTAGATACTCGTCACCTCACCTATACACCACTCACATGAAATTTCACATAACAATTTAGTTGGGGATTCCTATTTCCTCAAGTCAAGGTTAAACCAAGCACTTACCTCAATTTCCCAGGCCACTCACTGTTCAATTATAGTTTTTCCTCTTGATTTCACCTCCAATACACTCGAATCTAACCATAATTAACTTAATATCATTAATTAATGCTAAAGGAACTAACTTTACTGAAAATTATAATTTTTCCTAAGTTTTCTCAAAAAAAGTTAAAATCCGACCCCAGGCTCGCTTGGTCTAAACTTGGGGTTCGGACCAAATTACGTTTAGCCATTCACCCACGAGCCCGAATATACAATTAGTTTCGAAATCCGACCTCAATTCGAGGTAAAGATTCAATTTTTACAAAATTCCCTAATTCTACCCAAACCCTCAATTTTTACCATGAAAATTCTTAGTTTTTGATTTAAAAGTGATTTAAAATATTGGATAATTGAAATAGTAAAGTTTAGAATTGATTACCAACAACTTGGGGATGAACTTTGGTGAAGAAATTCGTCCTTAGGGCTGTGGGGTTCGAAACTTATGAAGAAAAAGGGTTATGTCCGTGTTTAAAAGGGTATTTATATAGCTGGCAGGCCTTCTATGCGTTCGCATAGGCTACAGGGNTATCTGAAACTCACCCGAGCCATCAGGGTTCTAAACAAAATATGCACACAAGTCTAAAAACATCATACGGACTTGCTCGTGCGATCAAATCATGAAAATAACATGTAAAACTATGAATTAAACCTCAAAACTCCTTATTTTTCTCAAGAACACTTAAAGTTCATTATTTCTCAACCGGACGTCCAAATCACGTCAAATAAACTCCATTTTTTACCAAATTTCATAATTAATATTTAAATAATATAACAAATCTGTACCGGGATCCGGAACCAAAATACGGGCCCGATGCCAATGGTTTCAAACATTAATTCTTTTCTTTATTTCATTAATATTTCAGCAAAACAATTTCTTTCAAAAATTGATTTCTAAGGCTTGGGGTCTCGGAATTCATTTCCGGGCATATGCTCAAGTCCCATATTTTACTTCGGACCTCCCGGGATCATCTAAACACAGATCCACGTCCGTTTTACTCAATATGTTGACCAAAGTCAACTATAATCAAATTTTAACTCTAGAAATTACTACTTCTCATATTTTCACATAAAAGCTTTTCAGTTTCACGCCCGGACTGTGCATGCAAAATGTGGTATTTAAAATTTATCTTTTTATGGCTAATAATCCTAGAACAGAGTCTAAATTCATAGATTGAACCCTTGGGTCATCACAACTGAGCTGCAGGTAGACCTAATTACATGAACAATGTAGAAGGGTTCAACCAAGTTCTTCATATACAAAAAGTGGAAACAAGGTAAATTAAAGTTACCATGATTTTTGGCTTTCCACCCGTATTTAAGGGACAGTTCTTTCCATAAGTGAGCCTCGTGCGTCGCAACGTCCAAGATCATCTAAATCCACCAGTCCAAACCTTCTACCACTGGTGTGATCTATCGAGTAGTTGTAACAAACAAAGGTTGAAGGATTAATACATGCATGAAAGAATATTTTAAAAAAATATATTAGAAAGAAATCTTACGAGTACGATTCCAAGCGCTCGGAAAGGATGATGTCGTTGACAGAATGATATTATTGGTGGAAGTTGTAATGAACTATTCTGTCCACCTACATTCGTTGTCATCATCCATGCTAGTCAACAGAGCAAGGTGGCATATAGAGGTTTATCATACCTCCCCGGAAAATCTTGGGGGAATAAAGGTTCATCATACGAGCTAATGATAGCTCTTCCCCAGTTTCCTAACAAAGGTGTCGAAGGCACGCAACCATCCTCCATACTGAAGGTCTCACCTGTGCCAAGCATACTTGGCAGCGAAGGCAAAATTCTACAATAATGGGATCGATCTCTCCGCTCAAAGAAAACGCACCCAAAGTAAAGGGATACGTGAAAAAATGCGTAAACCTTCCTTGGGAAGGGTCACTCTCTATGATAAATCAGGAGCAATAATATCTAACTCAGGTCAGCGAAAGTCCTCATTCACAGCAGGAATACTGGAATGACGAATAGAAGAAGGGTACCTACTAACATCCCATGTGCGAGGGTTAGCAGAAGGAAATTTCTTTTCAAAATCCTTCAAAGTACTAAGACTTCTTGGGATGATGGAACCCACTGTTGGAGGAACAGAATCGTTGATTTTGTTCTACCCTTTTGAATAACTAGCACGTTTTGAAGAGGAGGCCATTGGAATAGAAGGAAGGAAAATTTTTGGTTCGAAGGAAATCAGAGAAAGGTTGAGAAATAAAGATATGAGTTAGAAGTTTGAGAAATTATGAAATACATAAGAGAAGGATGATGCATATAAGTAAAATTTTGGCGGCTAAGTTCATGGACATGATTACCTCGATAATCGGCAAAAGTTGTGTTGTATCGTGGGATGAAGTGTGTTCGGGGCATTAAATACGGAGAGACGTGCGTCTAATCAATTGTTAGAAAACTTCAAAGGGTGTTATAGTAGTCCCGCCAAAAGGTTCTTTTTACCAACTTCCCGGTAACTCAAGAATGTGTCACCGAAAAGTAGGAGGACTATCTGTATAGGAAAAAATACGACATGACACATGGCCGCTTAAAGGAAGAAAACGTGGAACAAAAGATGAGGATGGACACTGGACATAGCTATTCCGCTTGTCACCGGAAGGAATAACGATCATAAAAGGAGTATTAAATGCTTTGCGCCCGGTAATTAATACAGAATATTTTGCAGCATTAAGGATGATGGCCCGTTACAAGGAATTTGGCATTTATGTCTAACGTTACATCTTCATCAATGGCCCTCATCATAGCTATAACTAGAGAGCTCATTTATCATTGTAAAGGACACAATTTTTTTGGCTAACTTACACTACATTCTATGCAGCATTTTAATACAATTTTATTTTCTCACTTTTGATCTCATCATTGTTGTGCTCGGAAACCCTGTTCCCGGACTCATCAGCTCTGTCGTTCCATCTATATTTTAAGGTTAAGTATTTTATATTTCATCAGTTATTTCATTATCTTTTGGATCAAAGTAATTCATTTATCTAGAAACCACGAACAAATTCAATTGTATCGGATAAACATCTATAACTCGAATTGCAAGTTGCAACTAAATAGGAGTAAATCTTATACATTCCTGGGATCCTATATGTCTCTCTTTGAAAGGTGGAACTGTCCATCAAAATACAAAACATATGGTGGGGTTAAGAGTCGGATGTAGTACAGTAAGTGTGTGTATATATATATATATATATATATGGAAAAAACCGTGCGGACTTGGTCCAAACTGAACAATATCACACTATATTAAGAATGTATTTGAGCTAGTTTAGCTCATATATATATATATATATATATATATTTTAAACGTGCATTTCTGGAATCCGATATGTCTTTCTTTGGAAGGTGCAACTTCCATGAACAGACAAAATATATTGATGGGGTTAAGAGTCGGATGCATACTAATTTCTAAGTAGACAATTGCAAATATGCAATGAATTAAGTTGTCAGAAGATAAATATACTGAACCCATCAAATTAAAATTCTAATTTCAGACTTTATAACCTTCCATGGAGGATAAGGTTTGACATTTCTTAAAGACTCATTTAATTACACGAGTAGTGTTGGTCCCAAACCGCACACGCAAGTATACGTGGTCGTAGCAAGTAATATAATATTAAATCGAATGTCGAACCCACAGGGACTTGCGTAAACTACTTATTGAATCACTCTAATTGCTATTTAATCGAGACAAAACAAAATCCAAGAATATAACTAATTTATTCTATGATTATATGAACTAATTATCAAGTAACGAGAATATTGTTGTGTATTCAATAGAGACAAATATTCCAGGGTTGTGATCAATTCACCATTCATATTGCATTCTAATTAACTCTCCCTTTCATATAATTCACTCATGGTTGCTAATTAATCGATAATTGCTCTCGTAGCCTTCTCCCGAAGTACTACTCGCCTATTCTCAATAGATTAACGCCTATATTCCTATGAAATTAATCTATTAGAACGCACTAAGATTACGATGTTTAATTAAGCACGGTGACTAGGTATATTCCTATCCTAACCACAAATCTGCTCTCCTGAAGGGTTAAGATCGCGCTCTCTTCAATTCTTCTCTAATCTATATACGGCTTTCCCAAGAATAACATAGATAGTATATAGAACCAAATTTTTGGCCAAACAATTAAGTAATTAAACGCAGAATTGAAGAAATAACCATATATTGAGCGGATTAAAATCAAGGTTAGGTTAATATCGAATAACAATATTCATGGCTAAACCACAACCCCAGAACAATGGGTGTTTAGCCACTCATACTAGACTTAAACAATTGCATAAGTTTTTGCATCAATGGAAAATACTAGATTAAGATGAAGAAAACTGATAATCCTTTGCTTCTTCAATGATCTTGTGTGCATATTCTCTTCAAAAATGGAATCCTCCCTTCAAAGTTGTGTTTTTGGGTCTATTTATATGTTTGGGATAAACCCTAAATGTGTAGGAGACTTCTATTCCAACCGGGAAACACTTAAAACTTTCGAAACTCAGAATTTACCTGACCAGGGACCCCAGGCGTTAAGCCTCAAACACCCAGCTAAAGCCTGGAGAGGCCAGGCGTTTGGGCTCTAACGAACCAGTAACGCTTGGGGAAGCCAGGCGTTTGGGCTCTAATGCCCCAGTAACGCCTGGGGAGGTCAGACGTTTGGGCTCTAACGCCCAAGTAACGCTTGGGGAGGGCTGGATTTTAGGGTAAAACGCCCGGCTATGGCCCGGGTCACTCCTTTTCGACTCTTGAGCATATTTTTGACGTTTATGCACCCATTTAGATCGGCTTCCATCTCAAATTCACCTACACATAAAATAGACTCCATTATGCACATATAACATGTATTGTTATCACAAAATCACATAAAATGTAAGGTATATGATGCATAAATCTATGGATTCTAGCCACGCATCAACACCCCACACTTAGACTCTTGCTCGTCCCCGAGCAATATCCTTCAACACGTACACATTTCATTAACAAGGAGTATTTTACTTTTCAATCACACACATTACCCCATAACTATGATCGATACCGGAAATCAAGTATGAACATACCAAATTTCACATTCTTTCCCTTCTTTAAACATGACCAAGTATAGCAATTCAATCAATCATACCAACAACCTAATTGCAACCACCCAACCTCAAGAGTCGACTTGCAACCACTAAGCCCTCTCAATTCACGCACTTACCCAACAAGAAAATTACAATATTACCAATCGTTCATGAGATCATGTGCCCTCACCAACAACAAGAGAGTGAATATATCTAGTCCACACATTCAAATATACTTTTGAACATTATTTAAGGACGTCACACAATTGAACAAATTCACTCACTCTCACAAAGAATTCATATGCATCCCGTGGTCGTACCATAAGCTTGCCCGTAGTGTAGATCTCCACTAATTCAAGTTAGCCAAGTCTAGGATCAATTAGGACTTTTAAGGTTGTAATGTAGGCTAAGGGACTGGTAGGATATATTTAGGAAAGTGACTAACCCTCCTAAGCACTTTGCTACACTACTTTCACAAATCAACAAATATTCTTCTCAACCAATTCCCTTGCCACAATTCACATTCAACATAGCCCTTTTTCAACTAAGCACTTCTATATTCTCACTAGCACAACTAATAAAATTTGGAGGTGTGTATCTTTTTGTACATATCTTTTTTTTCTATTATTTTTCTCTTTTTTTTTTTACACACTCCATACATGAAGATTCAATGGCTAGTGACTCTTGAATACAATTTTTTTTTTAGTGCACTAACAAGTCTTTCCATGCCTCCACTCAAAAACTATTT
>ML430523.1:9711-56088 GCA_005239525.1 Nicotiana knightiana | reverse complement strand
ATGGTTGCTAACTAATCGGTAATTTCTCTCGTAGCCTTCTCCCGAAGTACTACTCGTCTATTCTCAATAGATTAACGACTATATTCCTATGAAATTAATCTATTAGAACGCACTAAGATTACGATGTTTAATTAAGCACGGTGACTAGGTATATTCCTATCCTAACCACAAATCTGCTCTCCTGAAGGGTTAAGATCGCGCTCTCTTCAATTCTTCTCTAATCTATATACGGCTTTCCCAAGAATAACATAGATAGTATATAGAACCAAATTTTTGGCCAAACAATTAAGTAATTAAACGCAGAATTGAAGAAATAACCATATATTGAGCGGATTAAATTCANATAGAAGCAAGGTACAAGAAACTCCCTGATCATTCAGCGTCGTCATCATCTGACGCTCTCCACTCCTCCTCATGCTCATCTTCGTCATCATCTTCCTCATCCGAGCGCATTGGCTCTGCATCAGAGTCGTCAGGAGTGTTGATATCCTCATCATCAGGGAGCCTGTATCCCTCACCCGCTCCAATCATCTGCGGCGCATGAGCATTTAGCGGGTACATGTGATCCAATTCAACTCTCTCATCAACTGACGTCGGCCGACCTCCTATTTGCAACTGCAAATCCATCATCCCATAAAGATGGGCCATGAAGTTGTCATCCCACACATTGCGCTCTGCATTGGTCAGGGTGGGCTCTTCCTTCAGTCTTAGGCCAGATATGTCAATCTCTCGCTGGAATTGATCAATGGTATGGTCAAAGTTGGGCTCAACCGCTACATTCTCATTTAGCAGGAACTGAGTTATGAAATTTGGGAATGGTATTCGATCAAATCTATTGCTCGAACGCACCAACCCCATTTGATAGCGCATCAGCTGACCCACATTTACCCTTTGCCCCGTCATGAGGAAGTAGATCACACAAATACTCTCTCGGCTGATTAAGGTGTCATGGTTGCATGGTAGTATCCGTGCATTAATCACTTTAAGCCACATCTTGGTCTCAGCCTTCATTTTCTTCTTTGGAAATCTTTTATGGCAATTTGTGGCTCTATCCCGAATCCAAGCAGCTGTGGAATCAACCCCACAAAGTGTGTGCTTCACCTCTCTATAGTTGGGATAACGTATGAATTGCTCTAGAGGCTCCACCGGAACATTTGGTGCACCTAGGAAGTCATAAATGGCCTTGGCCGAAAAATCTACCAAGTGCCCACGAATTGGCACCAATCCGTTCTTTTTCTTAGGGTCAAACCCTGCCTAGAATTCTCGGACTAAGTTGAGGTTGATGTCACCATTGTGTCTGAACACATATCCCAGCTCCAACTCATGGATGGTCCGCCAAATCGCTGGCAATTTTGATCTCAGACTCCCTTCCTTAATGGCCCCTTCAGGGTGAACATGCTTGGGTTTGCAGCGTGCATACCATTTCCTGGATTGCACTGGTATGTTGTTGAAACCATATTCCCTTTCACCAATAGGTCGCTATCTCATAGCAGCGACAGCAGCTACTGCTTCCTCACCAATCATACTGGAAGTAGCATCCCCCTCTTTTCTTTTCTTTTGAGGTTGTGGTGGTTTTGCTTTGCTTTTAGCTGGGGTCGACGACGTGGCCTTCCCCTTGCCAGTGGATCTTCTGGGTAGCATTATTTTTCCTGCACATATGATCAGTAGTTAATGGGTGTCACAAAGTGTGTACAAAAGCTTTCCAAAGGTTACTCAGACTTCACCTTGGTACGTTAATGAATAATTGACCCAAAGGATTTCTCGTGAGCCCCTTCACACTTAAAATTTCATGGAATTTACAATTCATAAATTAGTGGGGTGTTTCCCAGAGACTCGGGCTCCAAATGGGATATGTATTTCCATTGATGCATTCTATCGAGCACTTGGAGTGCACAATGCCATGAGAGCTCTTATGTAATTGAGGGACTGCCTCATGTACCCACATATGGGTGGGGTTCCATAATACCACTTAGTTTAACAAATGCAACCCATTCCTAGAGGGTTTCGGGGATTGGGATGCAAAACATCATACCATATGACCATGAAATTCATAAACCCATAAGGAACCACCATGAATCATGGTTACACCATATATAATTGTAACACCCAAGTCGAATTTACACAGAATAGGGATAAAATCATATCTCAACAATTGATGATTATTAATTTGATGAGGTTGGTCCCGAAATTGAGCCTGTGCAGACTTGTGTATGTTGTGGGTGTGCAGATGTGTGTGTTGTGGGTGTAGAGTTGATGTGGGTGTGTAGATGTGTGTGTAATCTATGCGTTGTAGTGTGAGTGTGAGAGCAATTCGTTGTTAGTGTAAGTTGTTTGTGTTCTTGGGAGCAAACTCTTTCTTGAGAGGGAGATGGGAGATGAAAAAAATTAGAAGAAAATACTTACCTGGCGTTAGGCGTGCGTTTTAGTCTTAAATCCCGGACCCCCTGGCGTTAGCAAGGCGTTGGATCCCAAACTCCCAGCCTACCCTAGCGTTAGCTAGGCGTTACAGCTGAAACGCCCGGCCTGCCCTGGCATTAGCCAGGCGTTAGGGCTGAAACGCCAGGTACCCCCTGGCCTTCGTCTCACCTTCCGTCATGCACGAACACTGCTCCTTTCACTTGAATGCACTCGCAAGCTCGTTAGTACCTATAATTATATGAAATTCTTCAAGCTATGTTAATATTTGACTAAGTATTGGGTTGCCTCCCAATAAGCGTCTTAGTTAATGTCGTGGCACGATGATTACAACAAGTCAATAGGTTGCCTCCTATGAAGCGCCTGATTTAACGTCGTGGCACGACGGAGAACCTCGCCTCAGTCATCAGCGAGCACGACTTTGGTCTTCTCACAATTTATGGTACCACCCCAATAAAGTTTGATTCTATGCCCATTCACTAAAAATGTTCTTTCACCATGTATAGCTCACAATTCAAGTGCACCATATGGAGTGACTCTCACTATTTCAAACGGGCCTGACCATCTCGATTTCAGCTTTCCAAGAAACAGTCTAAGCCTAGAACTGAATAACAGTACATGTTGGCCTGGTTCAAAATGACGCAGATGTATATGTTTGTCATGCCATCTCTTGGTCTTTTCTTTGTAAAGTTTGGCATTTTCGTATGAGTGCAACGGGAACTCATCCAATTCATCCAACTGCATCAATATTTTCTCACCTGTGGATTCAAGGTTCATGTTTAACTTCTTGATGGCCCAATACGCCTTGTGTTCAAGCTCTACGGGCAGGTGACATGCCTTCCCATAGAACAGCTTGTACGGTGATGCCCCAAATTTGTGTCTTTTATGCTGTTCTGTATTCCCATAAAGCGTCATCTAACTTAGCAGCCCAATCTTTCTTGTTCACACTCACTGTTTTCTCTAGTGTTTGCTTCATTTCTCTATTGTATACCTCTGTTTGTCCACTTGTTTGAGGGTGATATGCTGTTGCAACTCGATGACGGACCCCATATTTAGTAAAAGGTTATTCAACAACCGATTGCAAAAATGGGTTCTTTCATCACTAATCAATGCTCGTGCAGTACCAAATCTAGAGAATATATTTTTCTTCACAAACGCAGCGACAACCATGGCATCATTCGTCGGCAATGCAATTGCCTCCACCAATTTCGACACGTAGTCAACTGCTAGCAAAATATATTTATGTCCCCTGGATGATGGTATGGACCCATATAATCTATCCCCCATAAATCAAAACTCTCTACCTCCAAGTATTATTCAAAGGCATCTCATGTTTCCTTGTTATCGTTCCTGTTCTCTGGCATTGGTCACCTTTTTTAACAAATGCGTGGGCATCTTTGAATAGTGTTGGCCAAAAGAAACCAGATGTTAGCACTTTTGCTACCGTTCGATCGCCACCATGATGAACTCCATATGGTGATGCATGACAATCGTACAACACCCATTCCACTTCTACATCAGGAATGCATTTCCTCATTAACTGACCACCACATTCTTTGTACAGGTAGGGCTCATCCCAGTAGTAAACTTTCACATCGCGTAAGAACCTCTTCCTTTCTTTAGATTTTATTTCCGGGGGAAGTACCCCATACACCAAATAATTCACATAATCGGCATACCACGGAGGAGGGTCTTGGGTTATAGCAAAAAGTTTCTCATGAGGAAAAACTTCTTTAATATCTCCACTCTCCTCAACATGATCATGATTTTCCATCCTTGACAGGTGGTCAACTACTTGGTTATCAGTGCCCTTTCGGTCTCTTATTTCCACAGCAAATTCCTGCAACAATAAAACCCAGCGCATCAATCTAGCTTTAGACTCCTTCTTTGTAAATAAATACCTAATTGCTGCGTGATCTGTGTGGACAATAACTTTTGTGCCCACCAAGTATGCCTGGAATTTTTCAAAGGCCCACACCACAGCTAACAGCTCCTTTTCAGTGGTGGTGTAATTCTGTTGTGCATCATCGAGGGTCTTACTCGCATAGTAGATGGAATAAAACACCTTGTCTTTCCTTTGGCCTAGCACTGCCCCAGTTGCATGGTCACTTGCATCACACATAAGTTCAAATGGTAGTGAGCAATCAGGTGCAACAATTATGGGGCAGTTACCAATTTCTTCTTGAGCTCCTCAAATGCCTTCAGGCAGGGTGCATCAAAATTAAACTTGATATCTTTTTCCAGCAACCTGCACAATGGAGTAGCAATTTTAGAGAAATCTTTAATAAAGCGCCTATAAAATCCTGCGTGTCCCAAGAAACTCCGGACACCCTTCACTGAATTTGGTGGAGGTAGTTTCTCAACTGCCTCCATTTTTTCCTTATCAACTTCGATGCCACTTTTAGATATTCTATGACCCAAGACAATGCCTTTCTGCACCATGAAGTGACACTTCTCCTAATTTAACACCAGATTCGTTTCTTCACAACGGGCCAACACCATGCTCAGGTTTTTCAAACAGTCATCATAAGATGCCCCAAAGACTGAGAAGTCATCCATAAACACTTCTACGAATTTTTCCACCATGTCGGTGAAAATCGCCATCATACATCTCTGGAAGGTGGTTGGTGCATTGCAAAGACCAAATGGCATTCGCTTGAAGGCGAAGGTGCCATAAGGGCAATTAAAGGTGGTCTTCTCCTAATCCTCTGGGCATATGAAAATTTGATTGTAACCTGAATACCCATCCAGAAAGAAATAATATTCATGCCCTTCTAACCTGTCCAGCATTTGATCAATGATTGGGAGTAGAAAATGATCCTTGCGGGTTGCTTTGTTGAGCCTTCGATGATCTATGCAAACTCTCCAACCCGTGATAGTGCGGGTAGGAATTAGCTCATTTTTCTCATTCTCTATCACAATCATTCCTCCCTTTTTGGGTACACATTGAACTGGGCTCACCCAATTGCTGTCAGAAATAGGAAAGATGATGCCTGTATCCAACAATTTTATGACTTCTTTCTTCACTACTTATTTCATAATGGGATTCAGCCTCCTTTGCTGCTCAACACTCGTGCGAATTCCGTCTTCTAGAAATATTTTATGCATGAAAAATGATGGACTGATACCTTTAATATCTGCGATGGTCCACCCAATCGTCTTTTTGTGCTCACGAAGTACCCTAAGCAATTTCTGTTCTTGTGTGTTGGTTAGGCTGGATGATATTATCACGGGCAATGTTTCAGAGTTCCCCAAATAGGTATAGAGTAAATGTTCTGGAAGAGGTTTGAGTTCCGGGTTCGGAGCCTCTTCAATAGATGGCTTAGGAAGGGTTAGAGTAACAGACTTATTCAACTCTTCAAATTTTCCTAGCCTGTTGAGGTAACTGTAGAACACCTCAAGAATTTTCTCAATATCTTCCCTTGTTTCATCCTCACAGTCTTTTGCATCCCCAACCAACACCCGCTCAAGAGGGTCAATAGGATTCATGTAGGAAACCATGGACTCCGATTTTCTTTCCACTACAGAAATCATGGATAGTTCTTCATAGTGGACAGGGAACTTGAGTGCCTTATAAACATTAAATACCTCTACTCGATCACCAACGCGCATTGTCATCTTCCCTTCTCACACATCGATAATAGCTCGGCCTGTAGCTAGGAATGGACGCCCCAAAATAAATGGGACTTCCAAATCAGGCTCATAGTCCAAGATAATGAAATCAGCTGGGAATATGAATGATCCCACCTGAACCAGCACATCTTCAATTACTCCCTCAGGATGGGCTAGGGAGCAGTCTGCCAATTGTAAAATCACTANGCCCCAAGATCGCACAGAGCTCGCCCGATTGCATGCTTACCAATTGAGATTTGGATAGTAAAGCTACCCGGATCTTTTAATTTCTGAGGTAGCTTGCTTTAAATTCTTGAGCTAACTTCCTCAGTGAATGCCACAGTTTCGAACTCAGTCAGTCTTCATTTATATTTTCCACATTGTCCTTGATATACTTAGCATATTTGGGTACCTCCTACAGAATGTCTACCAGTGGAATATTGATTTGTACCTGCTTCAAGAGATCAAGGAACTTTGTGTATGCTGCATTATCTTTAACCTTTTGCAACCTTCGAGGAAATGGAAGGGGTGGCTTTGCAACAAATGGTAGATGTTGCTCAGCACTCGCCTCTTTTGCTGGCTAATCTGATTTTTTCGGGTTGTCTGAAGTTGGTTCAATAATGGTTGGTCTCTCATCAACATTTACCTACTTTCTTTGACTGGGTTGGGCTGTCTCCAATTGTTTTCCATTTCTCAATGATATAGCATTAATAGGTGCTTTAGGATTAGCTTCAGTGTCACTTGGTAGAGCCCCCGTTGGTCGGGTATTTTGAGAACTGGCGAGTTGCCCTACTTGACGTTCTAAGTTTCTCATGGATACAGTCTGGGCTGGTGATCAGCCATTATTTTCTGATTGAAAGCAAGTTGTTCATTCATCATTCTCTTCATAATATCCTCAAGGCTTGCTGATGGTTCAGCCTGAGGTGGTTTGTACTGCTGTTGAGGTGCTGGATGCCTGTAATTATGCTGAGTGCTCTGATTTCCACCCCAAGAGAAGTTTGGGTGGTTTCTACAGTTGGGGTTATAGGTGTTTCCATATTGATTTGCTTGTCCCCTATTAGCTTTACCCAGAAAGCAGACAGACTCTGGATTAACTGGGCATAACTCACTTGAATGACCCTTTCCACAGACGTCACAAAATACCTGAATCTGCTGCACTGGATGGGTNCAATGTGGAAATCTGGGCTGACAATGCGGAAACCACATCTAGTTCAAGAACCCCTGGTGATTTCTGAACCATATTTCTCCCCATCTCACCTTGCCAGTTTGGATTGCTTTTGGAGAATTTATTCAGTAATGCAAATATTTCATCATAATTATTCTCCAACTGCTGCATCTACCACAATTTTTGTTTGCGGATGGAGCCCCTCAATGAAAGTGTGTACTAACGCCTCGTTTGTCTGATTGTGATGAGGACAGTCTCTGAGTATCCCCTTAAACCTTTCCCATGCTGAATATAACGATTCACCTTTTTTCTGCCTAAAGGAAACTATCTCACTCCTGATTTTTGTGGTCTTTCCTGAAGGGAAAAACCTTGCCAGAAATTCTATCGCCAGATCGTTCCATGTTGTGATGGAGTTAGCTGGTTCTGCCTTCAACCATCGCTTTACTTCGCCCTATATAAAGAATGGGAAAAGCGTGAGCCTCACATAATCTGGCGTGACCCCGTTAGTGATATAAGTATCACTAATCTCCAAGAAGTTCAATATGTGCTGTTGTTGATCCTCGTGTGGAAGACCCAAAAATTGCCGTTTGCATGAAGTAGTTGGATCATGCTCTATTTCAGCTCAAAGTGCCAGTGATTCTGGGCTTCACAATGCTGGAAGTGACATTAGCAATGCTTGCTACCTCCTGAACCGCCATGTGTTGTTCGTCTGCCATGTTCACAGGAAATCGGATGAGGTCCTGAAGATTGTCTGTATCTCTTGCTTCTCGCAATCTCCTGCAAAATGATCTCGCAGGTTCGGGGTCAAAGTCGTCAAGTCTATCCTGGCTTCTGACCCTACGCATTCACTCGAAGATCCTGTGATTAGAGAAAAAATCACGTGACGTTAGACTAAATGAATAAACAATTAACCAAGTAACTAGAAAGTAGTCTATATTCAAGTCCCCGGCAGCGGCGCCAAAAACTTGTTGGTCCCAAACCGCACACGCAACTATACGTGGTCGTAGCAAGTAATATAATTTTAAATAGAATGGCAAACCCACAGGGACTTGCGTAAACTACTTATTGGATCACTTTAGTTGCTATTTAATCGAGCCAAAACAAATTCCAAGAATATAACTAATTTATTCTATGATTATTGGAACAAATTATCAAGTAACGAGAATATTGTTGTGTATTCAATAGAGAAAAATATTCCAGGGTTGTGATCAATTCACCATTCATATTTCATTATAATTAACTCTCCCTTCCATATAATTCACTCATGGTTGCTAATTAATCGATAATTACTCTCGTAGCCTTCTCCCGAAGTACTACTCGCCTATTCTCAATAGATTAACGCCTATATTCCTATGAAATTAATCTATTAGAACGCACTAAGATTACGATGTTTAATTAAGCACGGTGACTAGGTATATTCCTATCCTAACCACAAATCCGCTCCCCTGAAGGGTTAAGATCGCGCTCTTTTCAATTCTTCTCTAATCTATATACGGCTTTCCCAAGCATAACATATATAGTGTATAGAACCAAATTGCTGGCCAAACAATTAAGCAATTAAATGCAAAATTGAAGAAACAACCATATATTGAGTGAATTAAAATCAAGGTTGAGTTAATATCGACTAAAAATATTCATGGCTAAACCACAACCCCAGAACAATGGGTGTTTAGCCACTCATACTAGAATTAAACAATTGCATAAGTTTTTGCATCAATGGAAAATACTAAATTTAGATGAAGAAAACTAATAATCCTTAGCTTCTTCCATGATCTTGTGTGTATATTCTCTCTCCAAAAATGGCATCCTCCTGCCAAAGTTGTGTTTTTGGGTCTATTTATATGTTTGGGATAAATCCTAAACGTGTAGGAGACTTCTATTCCAACCGGGAAATACTTAAAAACCTTTAAAACTCGTAGTTGACCGGACCAAGCACCCAGACGTTAAGCCTCAAACGCCCCCTTAACGCCTGGGCAGGCCTGGCGTTAGGGTCCTAACGCCTAGCTAACGCCAGGGTCACCCTGGCCTTAAGGGCCAAACGCCCCCTTAACGCCTGGGGATGCTTGGCTTTAGGGGCCAAACGCCCGAGTATTGCCCGGGTCACTCCTTTTCGACTCTTGAGCGTATTTTTGACGTTTATGCACCCCATTTAGCTCGGCTTCCATATCCAATTCACCTACACATGAAATAGACTCCATTATGCACATATAACGTGTATTTTTATCACAAAAGCACATAAAATGTAAGGCATATGATGTTTAAAATCATGAATTCTAGCCACGCATCATGCATAACCAATAAGGATAGTAGGAATGGACTTTGGTTGGAATTTGTCATGAGTGTCAAGCCTGGCAGCAAAACAAAGGGACCCTATTGTCCTTATATGACCTAGTTTAGGAGAATGACCATGAAAAACCTCATAAGGAGACTTTCCATTTAAAGCAGTGCTAGGCAATCTGTTGATAATATAAGTGGCTGCTAGAATGCATTAACACCATAGTTTTAAAGCCAGCCCTCCCCAGGAATTACTGGGGCGTTAGAGCCCAAACGCCTGGCCTTCCTAGGCGTTACTAGGGTGTTATATCCCAAACGCCTGTCCTCCTCAGGAATTACTGGGGCGTTAGAGCCCAAACGCCTGGCCGCTCCAGGCTTTAGCTGGGCGTTAGCAGCTTAAAGCCTGGGGTCCCTGGTCCGGTAAATTCTGAGTTTTGAAAGTTTTAAGTGTTTCCCGGTTGGAATAGAAGTCTCCTACACGTTTAGGGTTTATCCCAAACATATAAATAGACCCAAAACCACAACTTTGAAGGGAGGATGCCCTTTTTGGAGAGAATATACACACAAGATCATTGAAGAAGCAAAGGATTATCAGTTTTCTTCATCTTAATCTAGTATTTTCCATTGACGCAAAAACTTATGCAATTGTTTAAGTCCAGTATGAGTGGCTAAACACCCATTGTTCTGGGGTTGTGGTTTAGCCATGAATATTGTTATTTGATATTAACTTAACCTTGATTTAATTCGCTCAATATATGGTTGTTTCTTCAATTCTGCATTTAATTGCTTAATTGTTTGGCCAGCAATTTGGTTCTATACACTATCTATGTTATGCTTGGGAAAGCCGTATATAGATTAGAGAAGAATTGAAGAGAGCGCGATCTTAACCCTTCAGGGGAGCGGATTTGTGGTTAGGATAGGAATATACCTAGTCACCGTGCTTAATTAAACATCGTAATCTTAGTGCGTTCTAATAGATTAATTTCATAGGAATATAGGCGTTAATCTATTGAGAATAGACGAGTAGTACTTTGGGATAAGGCTACGAGAGCAATTATCGATTAATTACCAACCATGAGTGAATAATATGAAAGAGAGAGTTAATTAGAATGCAATACGAATGGTGAATTGATCACAACCCTGGAATATCTCTCTCTATTGAATACACAACAATATTCTTGTTACTTAATAATTAGTTCATATAATCATAGAATAAATTTGTGATATCCTTGGATTTTGTTTTGGCTCGATTTAATAGCAATTAGAGTGATTCAATAAGTAGTTTACGCAAGTCGCTGTGGGTTCGACATTCGATTTGACATTATATTACTTGCTACGACCACGTATACTTGCATGTGCGGTTTGGGACCAACAAGTTTTTGGCGCCGTTGCCAGGGACTTGAATATAGACTACTTTTTAGTTACTTCCTTTAATTGTTTATTTCATTGAGTCTAACGTCACGCGATTTTTTTCTCTAATCTCAGGAACTTCGAGTGAATACGTAGGGTCAGAAGCCAGGATAGACTTGACGAATTTGACCCCGAACCTGAGAAATCATTTCATAGGAGATTGCGAGAAGCAAGAGATACAGACAATCTTCAGGACTTCATCTGATTTCCTGTGAACATGGCACAGGAACAACACATGGCGGTTCAGGAGGTGGCAATGCCAAGCATTGCTAGTGTCACCTCCAGCATTGTGAAGCCTAGAATCACTGGGCACTTTGAGCTGAAACAGAGCATGATCCAACTAACTTCATGCAAACGGGCAGTTTTTGGGTCTTCCACACGAGGATCCACAGCAGCACATATTGAACTTCTTGGAGATTAGTGATACTTATATCACTAACGGGGTCACGCCAGATTATGTGAGGCTCACGCTTTTTCCATTCTCTATATTGGGCGAAGCAAAGCGATGGCTGAAGGCAGAACCAGCTAATTCCATCACAACATGGAACGATCTGGCGAGAAAATTTCAGGCAAGGTTTTTCCCTTCAGGAAAGACCGCAAATATCAGGAGTGAGATAGTTTCCTTTAGGCAGAAAAAAGGTGAATCGTTATATTCAGCATGGGAAAGGTTCAAGAGGCTACTCAGAGACTGTCCTCATCACAATCAGACAAACGAGGTGTTATTACACACTTTCATTGGGGGGCTCCATCCGCAAACAAAAATTGTGGTAGATGCAGCAGCTGGAGGTCAGGTGTTGGAGAAGAATTATGATGAAATATTTGCGTTACTGAATAAATTCTCCAAAAGCAATCCAGACTGGCAAGGTGAGATGGGGAGAAATATGGTTCAGAAATCACCAGGGGTTCTTGAACTAGATGTGGTTTCAGCATTGTCAGCCCAGATTTCCACATTGACTAACCAAGTCAATCAGATGAACCTGATCATTAACAAGAAGCAATCTCAACCAGTGCAACAGACCCATCCAGTGCAATAGATTCAGGTATTTGGTGAAGTCTGTGGAGAGGGTCATTCAAGTGAGTTATGCCCAGTTAATCCAGAGTTTGTCTGCTCTGTGGGTAAAGCTAATAGGGGACAAGAAAATCAATATGGAAACACCTATAACCCCAACTGGAGAAACCACCCAAACTTCTCTTGGGGTGGAAATCAGAGCACTCAGCATAATTACAGACATCCAGCACCTCAATAGCAGTACAAACCACCTCAGGCTGAACCATCAGCAAGCCTTGAGGATATTATGAAGAGAATTATGAATGACCATCTTGCTTTCTATCAGAAAACAATGGCTGATCACCAAGCCCAGACTGTAGCCATGAGAAACTTAGAACGTCAAGTGGGCCAACTCTCCATTTCTCAAAATACCCGACCAACGGGGGCTCTACCAAGTGACATTGAAGCGAATCCTAAAGCACCTGTTAATGCTATATCATTGAGAAATTGCAAGCAATTAGAGACAGCCCAGCCCAGCCCAGTCAGAGAAAGCAGGTAAATGTTGATGAGAGACCAACCACTATTGAACCAACTTCAGACAACCCGAAAGAATCAGATAAGCCAGCAAAGGAGGCGAGTGCTGAGAAACCTCCACCATTTGTTGCAAGGTCACACCCTCCATCCCCTCAAAGGTTGAAAAAGGTGAAAGATAATGCAGCATACAAAAAGTTCCTTGATCTCTTGAAGCAGGTATAAATCAATATTCCACTGGTAGACATTCTGTAGGAGGTACCCAAATATGCTAAGTATATCAAGGACATTGTGGCAAATAAATGAAGGCTGACTGAGTTCGAAATTGTGGCACTCACTGCGGAAGTTAGCTCAAGAGTTCAAAGCAAGCTACCTCAGAAATTAAAAGATCCGGGTAGCTTTACAATCCAAATCTCAATTGGTAAGCATGCATTCGGGCGAGATCTGTGCGATCTTGGGGAAAGTATTAATTTGATGCCACCATCTGTGTTTAAGCAGTTGGGACTAAGTGAACCACGCCCAACAACAGTGATTTTACAATTAGCAGACCTCTCCCTAGCCCATCCTGAGGGAGTAATTGAAGATGTGCTGGTTCAAGTGGGATCATTCATATTCCTAGCTGATTTCATTATCTTGGACTATGATCTTGATTTGGAAGTCCCATTTATTTTGGGGCGTCCATTCCTAGCTACAGGCCGAGCTATTATCGATGTGTGAGAAGGGAAGATGACAATGCGCGTTGGTGATCGAGTAGAGGTATTTAATGTTTATAAGGCACTCAAGTTCCCTGTCCACTATGAAGAACTATCCATGATTTCTGTAGTGAAAAGAAAATCGGAGTCCATGGTTCCCTACATGAATACTATTGACCCTCTTGAGCGGGTGTTGGTTGGCGATGCAAAAGACTGAGAGGATGAAACAAGGGAAGATATTGAGAAAATTCTTGAGGTGTTCTACAGTTACCTCAACAGGCTAGGAAAATTTGAAGAGTTGAATAAGTTTGTTACTCTAACCCTTCCTAAGCCATCTATTGAAGAGGCTCCAAACCCGGAACTCAAACCTCTTCCAGCACATTTACTCTATACCTATTTGGGGAACTCTGAAACATTTCCCGTGATAATCTCATCCAGCCTAACCAACACACAAGAACAGAAATTGCTTAGGGTACTTCGTGAGCACAAAAAGGCGATTGGGTGGACCATCGCAGATATTAAAGGTATCAGTCCATTATTTTGCATGCATAAAATATTTCTAGAAGACGGAATTCGCACGAGTGTTGAGAAGCAAAGGAGGCTAAATCCCATTATGAAATAAGTAGTGAAGAAAGAAGTCATAAAATTGTTGGATACAGGCATCATCTTTCCTATTTCTGATAGCAATTGGGTGAGCCCAGTTCAATGTGTACCCAAAAAGGGAGGAATGATTGTGATAGAGAATGAGAAAAATGAGCTAATTCCTACCCGCACTATCACGGGTTGGAGAGTTGGCATAGATCATCGAAGGCTCAACAAAGCAACCCGGAAGGATCATTTTCTACTCCCAATCATTGATCTAATGCTGGACAGGTTAGCAGGGCATGAATATTATTGCTTTCTGGATGGGTATTCAGGTTACAATCAAATTGTCATATGCCCAGAGGATCAGGAGAAGACCACATTTACTTGCCCTTATGGCACCTTCGCCTTCAAGCGAATGCCATTTGGTCTTTGCAATGCACCAGCCACCTTCCAGAGATGTATGATGGCGATTTTCACCGACATGGTGAAAAAATTCGTAAAAGTGTTTATGGATGACTTCTCAGTCTTTGGGGCATCTTATGATGACTGTTTGAAAAACCTGAGCATGGTGTTGGCCCGTTGTGAAGAAACGAATCTGGTGTTAAATTGGGAGAAGTGTCACTTCATGGTGCAGGAAGGCATCGTCTTGGGTCATAGAATATCTAAAAGTGGAATTGAAGTTGACAAGGCAAAAGTAGAGGCAGTTGAGAAACTACCTCCACCAAATTCAGTGAAGGGTGTCCGGAGTTTCTTGGGACGCGCAAGATTTTATAGGCGCTTTATTAAAGATTTCTCTAAAATTGCTACCCCATTGTGCAAGTTTCTGGAAAAAGATATCAAGTTCAATTTTGATGCACCCTGCCTGAAGGCATTTGAGGAGCTCAAGAAGAAATTGGTAACTGCCCCCATAATTGTTGCACCTGATTGGTCACTACCATTTGAACTTATGTGTGATGCAAGTGACCATGCAATTGGGGCAGTGCTAGGCCAAAGGAAAGACAAGGTGTTTTATTCCATCTACTATGCGAGTAAGACCCTCGATGATGCACAACAGAATTACACCACCACTGAAAAGGAGTTGTTAGTTGTGGTGTGGGCCTTTGAAACATTCCGGGCATACTTGGTGGGAACAAAAGTTATTGTCCACACAGATCACGAAGCAATCAGGTATTTATTTACAAAGAAGGAGTCTAAAGCTAGATTGATACGGTAGGTTTTATTGTTGCAGGAATTTGATGTGGAAATAAGAGACCGTAAGGTCACTGATAACCAAGTATTTGACCACCTGTCAAGGCTGGAAAATCATGATCATGTTGAGGAGGTTGGAGATATTAAAGAAGTCTTTCCTGATGAGCAACTTTTTGCTATAAGCCAAGACCCTCCTCCGTGGTATGCCGATTATGTGAATTATTTGGTGAGTGGGGTACTTCCCCCGGAAATAAAATCTGAAGCAAGGAAAAGGTTCTTACGCGATGTGAAATTTTACTACTGGGATGAGCCCTACCTGTACAAAGAATGTGGTGATCAGTTAATGAGGAAATGCATTCCTGATGTAGAAGTGGAACGGGTGTTGTACGATTGTCATGCATCACCATATGGAGGTCATCATGGTGGCGATCGAACGGCAGCAAAAGTGCTACAATCTGGGTTCTTTTGGCCAACACTATTCAAAGATGCCCACGCATTTTTTAAAAGTGTGACCAATGCTAGAGAACAGGAACGATAACAAGGAAACATGAGATGCCTTTGAACAATATCTTGGAGGTGGAGATTTTTGATGTATGGGGGATAGATTTTATGGGTCCATTCCCATCATCCAGGGGACATAAATACATTTTGCTAGCAGTTGACTACGTGTCGAAATGGGTGGAGGCAATTGCATTGCCGACGAATGATGCCATGGTTGTCGCTGCGTTTGTGAAGAAGAATATATTCTCCAGATTTGGTACTCCACGAGCCTTGATTAGTGATGAAGGAACCCATTTTCGCAATCGGTTGTTGAGTAACCTTTTAACTAAATATGAGGTCCGTCATCGAGTTGCAACAGCATATCATCCTCAAACAAGTGGACAAGCAGAGGTATCCAATAGAGAAATCAAGCAAATACTAGAGAAAACGATGAGTATGAACATGAAAGATTGGGCTGCTAAGTTAGATGACCTTTATGGGCATACAGAACAGCATACAAGACACCAATTGGGGCATCAACGTACAAGTTGGTCTAAGGGAAGGCATGTCACCTGCCCGTAGAGCTTGAACACAAGGTGTATTGGGCCATCAAGAAGTTAAACATGAACCTTGAAGTTGCGGGTGAGAAAAGATTACTGCAGTTGGATGAATTGGATGAGTTTAGGTTGCACTCATACGAAAATGCCAAACTTTACAAAGAAAAGACCAAGAGATGGCATGATAAACATATACATCCACGTCATTTTGAGTCAGGCCAACAGGTACTATTATTCAATTCTAGGCTTAGACTGTTTCTTGGAAAGTTGAAATCGAGATGGTCAGATCTGTTTGAAATAGTGAGAGTCACTCCATATGGTGCACTTGGATTGCGAGCTATACATGGTGAAAGAAATTTTTTAGTGAATGGGCATAAAGTCAAACATTATTGGGGTGGTACCATAAATCGTGAGAAGACCAAAGTCGTGCTCGCCAATGACTGAGGCGAGGTTCTGCGTCGTGCCGTGACGTTAAATCAGGCGCTTCATAGGAGGCAACCTATTGACTTGTTGTAATCGTCGTGCCACGACATTAACTAAGGCACTTATTGGGAGGCAACCCAATACTTAGTTTCATCTTAACATAGCCTGAAGAATTTCATATAATTATAGGTACTAACGGCTTGCGAGTGCATTCAAGTGAAAGGAGCAGTGTTCGTGCATGATGGAAGGTGAGATGAAGGCCAGGGGGTACCTGGCATTTCAGCCCTAATGCTTGGCAAACGCCAGGGCAGGCTGGGCGTTTCAGCCCTAACGCCTGGCAAACTCCAAGGAAGGCTGCGCGTTTCAGCCCTAACGCCTGGCTAACGCCAGGGTAGGCTGGGCGTTTCAGCCCTAACGGTTGGCAAACGCTCAAACGTTTGGGAGACGCTCAAGCCAATCCAATGCTTTTCCCCTAAGTGAGAATGGGAACAACCGTAGCCTTAATGCGTCCTCAGACACATTAGTTTTCTTGCTCCCCCAACATGTATCAACAAAGCCTTTGAGATGCTTATAGGCATTCTGTTGGGCAGCTCCGGTGAAGTATCCTCTTTGCTCTAGGAGAGTGAGCATAACATTTGTGATTTGGAAGTTCCCCGCTCGAATCCTTGGCAGGACTATTGCACTAGCATACCTCTCATTTGGAAGGACCCGAGGAGCAGCTCTAGGAGCTGGAGGTGGGGAAGGGTCTGGAACATCATCCTGAATATTGGCCTGTCAGCCTCTTCTTTGTGGAGGAATTTGATTGATTTCATCTTTTTGATTGTCATAAACCTCCTCCCCCGGAATCACATTTCCTAGCGGATCGACCATTGTACCTAAGTACACAAAATAAGGGAGTTAAAGATAGAAGGAAATAAAAACACACTACGCTTCTAGTCACAAATATAGTCACACCGTTAAAGCTCCCCGGCAGCGGCGCCAAAAAGTGACGGCGCCTCACCCGCACTACTATATACGTATGAAGGCAACGGTCGTGTAGCTTTTACCCAAATAGTTGGGATCGAATCCACAGGGATCCTATAGATGGGAGTGATTGTATAAGTGATCTAGAAGGGTCGAGTGTCTTTAATTGCACTTCTAATCATTTGTTGGTTTTGAACTATACTAAGTGTATTCTATTGTTTGTAAGCTAATTAATGACTAACTTTGTTTTGTTTTTGTTGTTGTTGTCTAATATTGATAAGGGCACTAGGGTCGTGACTGTTGTCTAGGTGGATACACAAAGGGATTCAATTCTAAGGTCGGGGAATTTTCTAGAGATATAGCTATAACCAAAGCACGAAGGTGCTCACTCTATACCTCTCGGTAGTTTGAGTGATTATACCCTAATTGCCCCTCTCGGGTCCAATTAGGTGCCTAATAATCAAGCAATATAAGCTTAGGTAGGGTGTTACTCTCTCGAGGTTTAACCCGTTAACTAGGGCTCAAGTAGGGTTTTACCATTTCTGGGTTTAACTCCTTTGATTGGGACTACCAATCTCTTGACAATGCCCTAATTTCCTATTAGGCTAATTTCTAGACTTAAGTCTTCTTTCTCAAGAATGACCCAAGTCATGAAAAGTGTTTGCAACCACTAATTATAGCAATAAAAACCTTGAAATAGCCTAAATAGCCAACACCCATAATTTCCCAACCTTAATTTCAAAACCCCATTACATACCCACACTAGGATTGATCCACAGCCCTAGCTAATGGGTCTAGCTACTCATAATCAAAGATGAGAACAATGATAGAGAAGAAGAAGAACCCATTTAATTGATTCCTAACAATGAAATTGAAGTTTTCGGTGTTCAAAATGCAAGAACAAGGCTAAAGAAATAAAAACCCTAAAATATTCACGAGCTCTCCACTCGAAAAACAGCAGCTATTACAAGATGTGTAAAGAAATTACAAAATAGTCTATTTATAGTCTGCCAAATTTTCGGACAAAAATACCCCTGCAGGACCACCGCGGACCGCGAAAACACGACCGCGGTCCGCGAAAACATTGGTTGCTGATTTCTGGTAAGTGTCGACCGCGGACCGCGAAAAGAGGACCGCGGACCGCGGTGAATACTTGTGTCGTGACTTGACCTCACTGGATTGCCACCGCGGTCCGTGAAACTTCGACCGCGGCCGCGGTGGGGACTTGCAATTCTCTGGAGCTCACTGGAACTCTACTGCGGTCCGCGAAACTACGACCGCGGCCGCGGTGGATGATGGCCTTGTTTTTGAGCTTCACTGGAATGCCACCGCGGTCTGCGAAACTACGACTGCGGCCGCGGTGGATAATTGGTTCACACTTGACCTTACTGGACCTCCACCGCGGACCGCGAAATGAGGACCGCGGTGGCTTTCTTTGTCTTAAGCAACCTTTGTTGGGTTTGATCCTTGTGCCGGATTCACTCCTATTTTGAGCATATTTTAGACTGAATGCCTTCATTTCTGGTTCAATCCTGCAACAAGCACAATGTATAAGCTTTCGGGGCCATTTTGTGTAACATTGTATCCAAAATTCATGTATAAGG
This sequence comes from Nicotiana knightiana, assembly GCA_005239525.1. NCBI lineage: Eukaryota > Viridiplantae > Streptophyta > Magnoliopsida > Solanales > Solanaceae > Nicotiana > Nicotiana knightiana. The sequence goes on along the minus strand of ML430523.1, from coordinate 37,201 downwards.
GAACGGAAAATGAGGCAAAAATTTAAGTTATCAGTAAGGCATATGAAGAAGCAACCAGGGCTAGGACTGTTGATGTCAAGTAGTAGCAGTGAACAAATAGAGGCATTATGTGATTCAAATTGGGCATCATGTCCTATGTCAAGGAAGTCTGTTACTGGATACTGTATTAAGCTTGGAAATTCAACCATTTCGTGGAAAGCAAAGAAGCAACATACTATATCGAGGAGCTCAGTTGAAGCTGAGTACAGAAGCATGGGACACACAGTTACAGAACTCGTATGGTTGAAAGGATTATTGGGAGAACTAAATGTGTGTCTGATACTGCCTATGAAACGATTCCGTGACAATAAAGCAGCATTGCAAAATTGCTGCTAATCCTATGTACCATGAGCGAACAAAACCCATTAAAATAGACTGCCACTTCATACGAGAGAAAATTCAAAAAGGATTGATCAAGACTTCATATATAGCAAGTCAAGAACAACCAGCTGATGTGTTGACTAAGACATTGGGACAAAATCAGCAGCATGCTACTTTGGTTTCCAAGTTGTGAATGAAAGATGTTTTTCATTCTCAACTTGAGGGAGGGTGTTGAAGTTAAGAAGCTATAAATAGTTGTACATTGATGTATTTATATGGTACTCTTCTAGAAGGTGGTTAAGAAGTTAGTGGTACAATTAGCTATGTTAGTTATAAATATATAGGTGTGTACAGTTACTTTGTTTTTTCTTAATGCATTAACAGAAGAATTTTGTTTCACGTCTCTGGATTCTCCTTCTTCTTCCTCATTGTCTTCTCTTAGCTCGAGCTCAACAATGGCGACACCTAGAGCTGGAATTCAACAATTACTCATTCATGAGCTAACTACACAAAAACCCTCCCCTCATTGTTTTATTCTGCCAATACTATGCATGCATGTTGATATGTTCTATAGTTTATATATGAGAATTATATGGATCAATCCAATAGAAAAATGCAGTAGACGCTGTGTCACATACCTTAGCTTGTATTTGATTAGAAGGAAATGTCATAAAAATAAGACTACCTACGAAAATTGGGTGCACAAAATTCTGTATGCATTTTCCTATCCTTTCATTGATTCTTTTTCGATTATGTAAATAAAATGTAAAAGCAGTGCATATTATTTTACATTAAAATCACCTACTCATTAAGTTGTTTCTTTTTTTCTCTCCGTAAGTGTATCCGATAACAGTAAATTCTATTGGTCGACGGAAAACTCTTTTGAATTCCCCTTATGCGCGAGAGTTGTGTCAAAAAATAGATTAGAAGATGTTAGAAACGTCATAGTAGCCTAATTATCAATTTTGTTTCCCTCTTCTTTCTCCTTCCGAAATAAGCAAGGGGCTAGCTAGGTGCGAGGAAGATTTTGGTATATTTCCATTCTGATTTTAATTCATATAGTATGTCATTACAACAAAAAAGGACTATTTTGGCGACAGTCAGAGTCGCTACAAAAGCTCATATAATCGCAACTATCACTTCTATCAGCGAGCTTAGCGTTGCTATAAGTAGTGGTGTTAATGGATACCTAAAACTCTACGAAATCGACCGGATTGTACCGCGCCGAATCGATTTTTAGGTTATTTTTAATAAAATCGTAGGTTTTTATAAAATTTATAACCGGACCGATAATTGAATAGGTTTAATATTTTAAGAAAATAATCCAAAAAAATACCATACCATACCATACCCAATAAATTAAATGTAAAAAATATATTTATGTATTACTTTTAAAAATAAAATAAGTATTAAGTTTTTTCTTGGGCCTTAGAATTATGAAAATAATTATAAGACAACAAGTAATTAAATTCAAAAAATCCTAATTCCTAAGCCGATTATGCTACTCCTATTGAAATTAACTAAATGATTTCTAACATATTCACTAACAAGACACAAGGTATTCTAACGATTATGAGTAGCAAACTATAATGTATTGAATGTGTTTTCTTCCGTATGATTTTGATTTATCTTTTGAATATTTAATCTTCTATAGACTTTATTCATGAGTCCTCGCTTGGTTAATATCTTTCCACTCATATAACTTACATTTTCTTTGTACTTAGTTTCTTTTACGTTTTTGTAGAATATATAGTTGATTGAATTATACTCTAGCATCTTTCATGTTTTCTTAATTCATCACCCTTTAAACAATAAAAATGCCTAGAGAATTTTGCTAAGTTCTATAAATGAACGTATATTATTGCACTTTACTTCTACTAGTACTTTTATGCAACATTTTAAAAAAATACCAAAAATTAATCGAACCGTATCGATAACGAAGAAAAAACGATATAATTGGGACGGTTTCAAAAAGTCTAATTTTGATATGCATGATAGAATAATCAAAAATATAATATGATATAAATTTTATAAAATAAACAGCTGAATCGAACCATTGACACCCCTAGCTGAAAGTACTTCCGAAAGTGAATCTTTGCAACGAAGTGACAAAAGTTAATAGAATATTACAAAAAAGGATATGTAAGATAGGTCACTGATTTTAAAGCAGAATTATCGCTGAGGCCTAGTCGCAACAATAACTGTTTCCGCAGATTTGTAAAGCTATTGCACCACTCTCCCCCCCCCCCCCCCCCCCCCCCCCCCCAATCCCCATCCCGCAACCTAAGTAGCAACCTGGACGAAGTTCTGTCTCTAGGAAATCCTATTTTTTCAACAACTACAATGATTCAAAATTCTTATAAATTAACCTAATTTTCTGAAATTAATATACATATGTAATTATTTCTATCAATTGCCACTACTAAAACAATCATAAATTCCGACTGAATATTTCTGACCAAATTAAGGCAGTCGAAATTTCCGATCGTTTCGGTCTGAAATGTTATTAAAAATGCATATTAATTTATAATTTAATGTTTGGCTCCAAATTTGGACTCTTTCCATTGCTCAATTACGCAAAAAATACCAAGATCATATTTTTTAGGGGTTATGACCGACTCAGTCACAAAAAGTAAAAAAAAAATAAAAAATATTTGGACCATTGGTCAGAAATTATCAACAAAAACGAGGTCTAACCATTATCAGACCGAATCGATCGCAATTTAAAATTTTAAAATTGCAACCAATTCGGTCGCAATTCTGTTTTAAATATAGCCTCCCCACCCGTTTTTTCTTCTTTTTTATTTCTTCACTAATTTTTTTCTTTCCATTCTCCTTCTCTGCCTGCACCCGCTTTATTTCTTCTCTATACAAGGTAATAAAATCAAATTCTCTCACTCTCACTCTCCCCCCGAACAGTCGACCTCCCCTCTCCCTAAAAAATTTTCCCCCAATTTTTTAAAGTCGTTTTTTGGTGTAGTGAATCCGGCGGCTCTTCTCTCTTTCGGTGGTGGTCCGACAATGTCTTCTTACCTCCGTCAGCAGGTCCAGTAGTCCTCTTCTACAGGTAATTCTTTTTTCTTTTTTCTTTGTATTAATTTTGCTATAAATTAGCTACTCCCTTCGATCCTGTTTATGTGAACTTATTTCCTTTGTGGTCCATTCCAAAGAAAATGACTCATTTCTAAATTTGGAAACAATTTTGCTTAAACTTACAATTCTACTCTTAATAAGAAGCTTTTATAACCACACAAATACTCTGAACCCCTTTTTGACTTGTTTAGGACCACAAATTCCAAAAGTCTTCATTTTTTCTTAAACTTTGTGCCCAGTCAAACAGGTTCACATAAATTGGAATGGAGGGAGTATATAATTTGCAATATAGAATATATAAATTAGCAATACTTTTTGCAATATAGTATGTATATAGTGAAATCCCGGTGGAGTTTTGGAAGAGCACAGGCAAGGCAGGCTTGGAGTGACTCACTAGGTTATTTAATGTCATTTTTAGAACGAAGAAGATGCCCGAAGAGTGGAGGTGGAGCACGATGGTTCCTGTATATAAGAACAAGGGTGATATCCAAAATTTCAATAACTATCGGGGTATCAAGGTGCTTAGTCATACTATGAAAGTTTGGGAGAGAATGGTAGAACTAAGGGTGAGAAGGAGTGTGTCTATTTCCGAAAATCAGTTCAGATTTATGCCGGGGCGTTCGACTACAGAAATCATCCACCTTGTTAGGAGATTAATGGAGCAGTATAGGGAGAGAAAGAAGGACTTGCATATGGTGTCCAACGACTTAGAAAAGACGTACGATAAAGTCCATGTTAGGTTGATTAAGGACATGTATCATGGTGTAAAGACCCGAGTGAGGACAATGGATGGGGACTCAAACCATTTTCCGGTTATGATGGGGTTGCATCAAGGGTCGGCACTCAGTCCTTTTTTGTTTGCTCTAGTGATGGACGTACTGACGCGCCACATCCAAGGGGAGGTGTCGTGGTGCATGCTATTTGCAGATGATATTGTATTCATTGACGAAACGCAAGACGGTGTTAATGTGCAATTAGAGGTATGGAGACAGACCCTGGAATCTAAAGGTTTCAAGTTGAGTAGGACCAAGACAGAATACTTAGAGTGTAAGTTCAATAGTGAGACACAAGGAGGGGAAGGGGAGGTGAGGCTGGACTCGCAAGTCATCCCTAGAAAAGGGAGTTTTAAGTACCTTGGGCCTATCACTCATGGGGAATGGGGAGATTGATGAAGATGTCACCCATCATATTGGGGCGGGATGAGTGAAATGGAGACTCGTTTCCGGTGTTTTGTATGATAAGAAGGTGTTACTGAAACTTAAGGGTAAGTTCTACAGAGTGGTAGTCAGACCGACGATGTTGTATGGGGCTGAGTGTTGGCTAGTCAAGGTCGCTCATGTCCAGAAGATGAAGGTAGCAGAGATGAGGATGTTGAGATGGATGTGCGGGTACACCAGGTTAGATAGGATCAAAAATGAGGTTATTCGCGACAAGGTGGGTGTGGACCCTATTGAGGATAAAATGTGGGAAGCGCGACTTAGGTGGTTTGATCAAGTGAAGAGGAGGAGCACAGATTCCCCGGTGAGGAGGTGTGAGAGGTTGACATTGGAGCCTACGGAGAGGCAGAGGTAGGCCAAAGAAGAGGTGGGGAGAGGTGATTAGCAAGACGAGGCTCAACTTCAGCTGACCGAGGACATGACCCTTGATAGGAAGGTATGGAAGTCTAGGATTAGGTAGTAGAATAAGTAGTCTAGAGTATTCATAACAGTAATATTGGCACGCAGTCTCGATTTTTGTTGGTAGTAGGTTTTTATGACTAACCATTATTTTCTTTCATTATGGATCACCTTACTGTCTTGTTGTTTTTATTCTGCTTTTATACAGCTATATGGTATTGTCCCTTCTTGTCTTTATTTCATTAATGTGGTGCTTATGCTTTCCTGAGCTGAGGGTCTATTGGAAACAACTTCCCTATCCTCACAAGATAGGGGTAAAGTCTGCGTACATGCTACCCTCTCCAGACCCCACGGTGTGAAATAATACTGAGTATGTTGTTGTTGTAGTAGTATGTATATAGTGACTTGTTAAAAATTTGCTCATTTAGATTAATTAGCTATTTTTTTTCCTTTTTAGTTAAATGTTCTTGTAAAAAGAGCCAGTATACTTGTATATATCGAATATTAAATCAAGAAAAAAATTAGAAGAATATGGTATTTTCTACAATTATGAAATTCTTATTTATATAAAAAAAAAAAATTTAAGTGCTAATACTTCTCGGTTAGAGTTGAATAATATTTTAAAGAGTTAGAATTTATATATATTCAAGTTAGATTAGTTAAGAGTTGAACAACTTAGTCGCAAATAAACTTTTGGGGTTAATTTTCGTATTAGATTTTAATATTTGTGTAAATGAGATTGTACTAGAGCTTTATAGCAAGGTTGTAATTGTAAAAAAAATTATAATGCTTTTGGGTATTTTTTTCTGGCTCTTCGTTTGAAAATTCTCCATGCCCTATCTATGTGTTAACTATGTATTATTGGAACGAAATTAAGCAAATTCAGTCAATTAAGTATTAAAGCGCTATCATATGATAATTGGAATAAATTAGATTAATTTAAATATTTTAGAACTTATTTGTCTTATAATAGTTTAATGTACCTATTAATATTGGAACCACCAAAGTATTATAGTAAAATATATAATTAAACTATTTTGATTACTTTTGGGAGAATATAACTTAGTAACTAGTATAAATAAATAAATATGTCAACTTCTAGTTTTTTTTCTTGGTGTAGATGACATTTGCACATCGTAGATGGATGTATAATAGGAATCATCATAATCGTGTGGGGTTAAGGGATTAATTTAAAGGAGTTGCTAGATTTATTGCTAAGGCAAGGACACTTGATGATTTTCATACTGAATGGACGATTATATGCCCTTGTACGAAATGCAAGTGTGTTAAGTTAGTGGGAGAAGTTGTTGTTACATGTCATCTTTTTAAAAAAGGATTTATGAAAAATTATTATGTGTGGATTGCTCATGAGGAGAATCTTGACAGCGTAAATAATGTTGATTTTCATAATTTTTTTTGGTGGTGAGGAGGGTAGACCTGTAGTGGAGAACAATGTTGAAAATTCTAGATTCGGTGATATAATGAGGGATGCCTTTGAGATGTTCCCAGTGGCTCAATCTGAACCAAATGAGGACTCTAAGAGGTTCTTCAAAGAGTTAGAGGAAGCTAGTTGTCCGTTGTATGAAGGCTCAGTGCATTCCAAGTTGTCTGTTGTTGTTCGATTACCTCAAATTAAGTCAGATAGTTCTATTTCTCGAGCGGACATGAATTCTATCATTGAGCTTATGAATGAACTTAATCCGAATAATATTAACCTACCCAATGATTTCTACACGACAAAAATATTGATTTCCAAGTTAGGTCTTTCATCAGAAAGGATACATTTTTGTGAGAATGGTTGCATTTTATTATATAAGGATGATACATCTCTAGAGAATTGCAAATTTTGTAACAAGCCTTGTTAGAAGGATGTCACAAATGATAAAAAGAAGAAGATCCCTATGAAGGCGATGCACTACATACCTCGTATACCAAGGTTAAAGAGGTTGTATGCATCAATGAGCTCTGCTCTCCATGTGAGATGGCACTATGAGCATACAAGGACATATGGAATTCTATGTCATCCATCAAATGGAGAAGCATAGAAGCATTTTGATAGGGTGTTCCTGGACTTTACTGGTGAACCAAGAAACATTAGGTTGGGATTATGCGCTGATGGATTCATTCCATTTGCGGTCTCTGTTGCACCATATTCATATTGGCCCGTGTTTGTTACGTCGTATAATCTTCCACCCGAGTTATGTATAACAAGTCTATATTTGTTTCTAACTTGTATTGTTCCAAGTCCACGCAATCCAAAAAAGTTGATTGCTTACATGCAACCTATAATTGATGAGTTGAAGTTATTGTAGCATCAAGGTGTGGAAACATATGATGTATCAACTAAGAAAAACTTCAGATTATGTGTTGCTTTGATGTGGACTACAAATAATTTTCTTGCTTATGGAATGATGTTCGGGTGGTCAACTGCCGAAAAATTAGCTTGTCCAACTTGTACGGAAGATACAAAGGCATTCACTTGAAACATGGAGGTAAAAACACATGGTTTGACTGCCATCGCTGCTTCTTGCCAATGGATCATGAGTTCAAGAGAAATACTCGTGCATTTACGAAGAACAAAATTGATTATGAGGAGCCACCATCCGTCTTGTCTCCTGAAGAGATTTGGAACAGAGTTAGGGATCTGCCTAAGGTAACAGAATATCTCTTGTCTAACAAGATACCGGTTATGGTGTTACACACAACTGGACTAAACAGAGCATATTCTGGACGTTACCTTATTGGAAGCACAATCTTCTTCGTCATAATCTTGATGTCATGCATATTAAAAAACTTTTTTGACAACTTGTTTAGTATTACGATGGATGCCAACCTAATTTTCTGAAATTAATATACATGTTTATTTCTATCTGTATGCCTACCAATATTAAAAGCATCTAATATTATTCAACAAACACCAACAATATTTCTCAGCAGAGTATTTATAGATGCTTTCATTATTAAAAAGTAAACTGAATATACAGTCAATTGTCCTTTGTCTTTGTACGCTTATACATTTCACCCAAAAAACAAAACATTAAGTGCCTTCAACTCTTCCTTTGTTGATGCCATTTACATCGTTTAAGAACCTTGTCCCTGTTATTAAGGAGGTGCATAGAAGCAACTTTCTGGAGGTTTTCATGTAAGATATCAACTTACAACTAACAACACAAAGAAGATACAGCCTAGAAACAATAGTTTTTTCATTCGAACAAGAAACACCGTGGCTTTTGTCAACAAGGAGTCATAGTTCATATAAAATATATGCACTCACAAAACTATGTATGAGGTTGCAGTAAGACTTGTTGCTTGCTCTCTCAACATTACTGAGGCTCTGAGGTTACCAAACTACGACTCTTTATCTCTTGTTCCCAAGAAGAGGCTCTCCAAGACTCCCTTGCGTCCTCCTTGAGTTGGAAATGTCCTCGCTCAACTTTTTGGGGTTTTGTCCTTGCTTGCTTTGCCCTTGCCCTCCCTGTTGAATCCAATTAAAAACATCAGTAATTTAATATGCAGCAGCCTTTTGCAAACAATAAAACAGAAAAGTCCATTCACAAATGCAGCAACATAGGACTCCCCTCTCCCATTAGCATTATTAGTACGATCACAAGGTAATGAAAAATGCTTTAGAGATTACCAGTACAGCCACTTAAAACTTATCCCCCCCCCCCCCCACCCCCCCAAAGGTGATATATAAGAATGCATAATCGAAAGGAACAATTAAAGAATTATTGAAGGATATATTTAGAAACAGATTGTGCTGCTAATCTGCAATATAAGAATTTACTGCAAGTTAATGATTTCAGGGTCCCGATCTGTTACTCCACTCTTTCGTTTTGTTTCCCTTTTATTCCTTGAGTGACTTCTCCACCAAGAAGCCAGTAAGCATAATGTGAATGGTGGGAGGTCACACAGAATTGACCTATTCATAGTGATTTTATGACAAATACAGGATACCAACTATCTGTGGTTTGTCTAGTTCCTTAACTTCAAGAAGCCATTTTATTGACAATTGCAAAATAGCTCTGTGGTTTTTTTTTCCCTTCAAAAGAGAGGAATATACCTATCATAGAACTACTTGACTAGTTTTAGTTATAATTCGAGATGAAGAAGGTGCCTACGAAAAGCTCTAACCATATACTTGGAAGTTGGAATCACTAAGTATGTTGTTTACTATCAAATGATGCCAGTTTGGATCTATTTTTTTGCAACTATGTCTAGAAATAATTATGTTGAACATTAAATTTTAAAAAAATTCACCATGTATCAATGAATATGTCTAGTGTATACACAATTTGCACTTACGATTCCCTTTTGGGCTGTTAAGTGTTAACCTCCGAATTGATGGAGCTCGTGCCACTGATGAAGCTGCTGCTGCTGCAGCCACACGTATCCTGCAAAATTTTAAAGAAAGCTACAATAAGCTCTATATTGAGTGGGTGAAACTAAAAGTTTTCCAGCTCTCACACACCTCTTATGTACATCAACATACTCATCAGTCTCGTCTACTATTTCCTCCTGCACCAGTGACAATTTTTGAATGTAATTTCCATCAGTTAGTCAAATGTGTAAAAGAAGTAACAAGAAACTAGAAGAACCCAAGGTCACCTGTAAAAGTTCTTCAAAAACATCTTCCAAAGTGATAATACCTATTACTTCAGCATCCTCAATATCATCTGACGACTGATGCGATCCATTTATCAGAGCATTACCAGATGTTGGAGGGTTTACCGCCGGTACTGTAGCCTTCTCAATATCAACGACGACGCTATCTGACTTTTCATCCTTTGACATCAAAAGAGAGGTAGTTACATTAGGATGTTCACTGGTGACTGCACTGTCGTCAAATTTCTCTTCCTCAACTACCAATGGAGGTTTTTTGGTTTTCCCTTTAAGCTTCACTACTGCAGCCATATGACTTCTACCCTTTTGGAACTCGTTTAGTATGTCATATAGTGGCATATCAGCTGGAACTCTAAAAAGGTGCATGGAAAACAAGATTTAACTAGTTCATACATGTTAGAAGGCAGCAAATAGAGGAGTAAAAAGCTGATACCGTGGAATTCTGCAGATAGAAACAGCACTAACTGGTCTCGGTTTCCGCGCGAACAGTAAGAAGACTTTTTACCTAACATTACATTAAAACTATCACAATTTACTGGAATAGCAAGATTACAAGTGCTCTAAAGGTGAGATCCAAAACTCACCAGTAGAAGTCCAATAATATTCTTCGGACTGCCTGAGTAGACTGGAACTCGGCTATGACCCCGAGCAAGAATTTTACCCATTGCTTCCCTATATTAGGGACTCAAAGGATCCGTTAGTGAACTACTAAAATCATTTGGAAAATATTTCCAGGGTTAACATCCAAGATATACAGCTGCTTTCAGTTTACATGCATAGAGAATTGAGAAGAAAAAACAAAATTATAACTTATTCTATCAAGCAATGCATGCACAGTGAGCTAAGCCCTGCCACAATAATAAATGAAAGCACAAATATATTTTTGATATAACTTCTGTAAACAGCTATCAAGAAGTTAGCACAGTATACAGCTCATCTGAAAGAGGATTTTTCCTTTTTTCTTTTCTTTTTGTCAAGTTGTCACACATCACTCGAGGATTTGGGATTAGTCTCCTTATATGGTCTTGATGGTCTTGGCAATTCTCAGCTCATGAGCTAGCTTTTGGGGTTGAGTTAGGCCCAAGGTTTACCTGTCAAAAACATTGTAAGAGTCAGACCAACTCCAATTTCTGATTAACCCGATGTGGGGCCCATATTATGTTGTCTACGCTCTAGTTGGCAGGTGTTAAGTTGTCCCATATTGGTTGTGGGATGTGAGATTGCTCTCATTATATGGTCATGTGCAATTCTCACCTCATGAGCTAGATTTTGGGGTTGATTTAGACACAAGGTACATTTCTTCACATTTTCTTTTGTTGGAAAGAAAATAAGAATGGTGGTCATATGTCACACCTAAGGTTCAGTTGGCAAGAGCTAGCTTTTAATTCAAATTTCTTAGAGCCCCGCCCAGAGGAAGAGGAAAATTAGGGAAAACATGAAGAGGAAAATTTTGCCTTGTTAACTATGGTCCAGTACTATTAACCACAATATCACATGCCTGTGACCATTCAATCTAAACCCTATCAAAAACCTGATTTAAACATCAGATCTTAACCTGATTTAAACATCAAATCATGGCATGCTACGATTAAAAAGTTTCATTGCGAGTCTCCAAAGAGTGATGGAACAGTTGTGTCAGCTGATTTTTTTTCCTTCAGCTATAGAACAAATAAAAGTATTTTAACAAGAAATTAGCCATCAGCTCAACTTTGGCAATCTAGCATAAAAATAGCAAAACTTTTTCCTTGATAGTACTTATCAAAGCAAGATCATATCATCATAATAAGTTGCAGTCACATTGGAAAAGAAAACAGTTAAAACACTTGTTACTTCAACACTCTCAAGTAAAGTAAAAATGGTGTGCAGATACTTGATAACAGAATCTCATGCCTTGGAACTAATGACCTCAGAAACAAAGAAGCTTTGCAAGACTTGAAGAGCAGAAGACTAGGTTTGAGTAATACAAAATCTTGGAAGAATAATGGCACCAATCTCACCAGTCCAGCTTTGAATTGACATCCAAAGAAAATGTTGACTCAATGGGTGTCATGGCCTCCTCAGCAGTCTATCAACAACACAAAAGGCAAACAAAAGAGAGCTCGGTCATCACACTAATGTAGCAAGGTTATCAAAATTCAAAACAGGAAAGAGGAGAAAAAAAGAGAGTCAACTAATTCTTATCGGCTCAACTAGCAAAAGAAAGGGCCAAGAGTAAGTATTATAGATAGTAGAGGTCTATCTTAAACCATGAATCTCAGGACACTGATAATTTAGGCAAAAAATTCTAATTGAAAATTAAAATCTCTTCTCATGATGTGGTCCATTTGCACAGCTACAAAGGATTGAACAAGAAACCAAAGATGTTTTACAATCCAAGCATTATTAATGCATAAACCTTGGTACTGGAGAAGCATGGAAACAGTAAGACAGCTTCAGTGCCCGTACCTTCTCAGTTAAATCTAAGGCTCCACTAATGATTGTTGTTTCATCATGTGTAAGTTCACCTCCCTTGCCAGCCTGCAGAACTTCCCCATTAAAACCATGGTTTCTAAAAAGCTAAATGAACTAGAAATAATAATAAACTACTGGTGCTACAGTCTTATTAGTACTGCAAATTAAGGATACAACACTGACCTCTTGACTGTGGATAGAAACAAGAGCTTTTAACTGAGCTCGTCTAAATAGTACTTCATTATGTCCTAGTACGCAGTCTAGGATCTGAAATACAGACCATCAAAACAGAAGTCAGTGGTAGAAAATTCACAACATAATTTTGTAAGAGCTTAAAAGAACTTGACCATTAGTCAAGAGATGCAGAACATAGAGAAGAGCAAAGCTAGAAGCTGGTGTTATAGGTTTCTTGATAAACAGATTTTTATTCTTATCAGCTAAGAATATTCTAAGGCTTCAACAAGAATTCGGAATCCAAAATGTTTAAATAACGACATTCCTTTTAAGTAAAGAAGGAACATATTTTGGCATCATTCATTGACTAGGCTATCTTTACTTTTGGTATTTCTGCCTTTCAGAAATCCAGTGGCTTCAAGTAAAAGAGCATACACGTCCTGCTTTATCTTTGAAACAATTAATTCAAAACTGCAATAATCACCTTCCCTATGGGGTATGCAATTGGGTAGCATATGACCATCAGAACACGAACAAGCCGAACAAAGTTTGCACCCACCGCAAGTCCATACCTGGTACATATTGCTTGAGGAATAACCTGCAAAACCAAAATAGGAGGAAAATAAGATCAGCATGCGAGGTTTTAAATGTTGAGATCTTAATTGAATTCAAGTGGTTCAATTTACCTCTCCAAACGCCAAGACAAAAGTTACTGATAGTATAATGGCCACATATTGGTTGAACATTTTGTCCAGGTATATGGGCAGGGCCTAGAAATTGCATAATTGGAAAAGAAGCAAAGATCAGCATCCTCCTCAACCACAATATGTGTCTTGAGCTAAGTAAATTCCATAAATCATAATAATTTCTTCTTATTTAATCTAGGCAAACGGAGTATTAATTTGCCTCAGTATTTTTTGGATTCATTAGTTCAATTTACCCATGTCGCCAAATTGAGTTGTGTCTCTCTCTCCCAACACCCCCCACCCCTTTTTTAATGTTGTTAAGCATCAATTTGTCTCAAATAAAGATCTAATCTCTAAACAGTACTTGCAACACTCTGTGGTAGAAAAGCTACATAAGTTCCAAAAATTTGTTCAAATCTAAATACTTTTAGTCCAGATACCAACTATGCAAGTAAAGCTTCTCTTTGGTATTTGTCGCTCTTTCCAACTCTCACTATGTACCTATATTGTGCACATTGGTTGAAATGTCCCATCTACTCTTGCTAACGCCCCTTCTCAACCCCACCCCCAAAAGAAAAAACACATACTCTGCATGCTTTGCAATCACATGTTATAGAGTTTTAGTAAATACATACTAAAGTAAATCAAGAAGCCAGAAGTTCAGTTGTTACCTCCATCGCAGCGGCGTTGCATAGAAGTAGGGTCACAAGAAGCTGGTGTTGCTTCTGAACAACGGGAAGTATTGTAGCTGAAAAAGTGAACATTCCATTAAAAGTAGAGGTTATGCACTGAAAAGGATTCTTCCCAAGAATGAAACTGTAATTCAGAACTGATTAACCGAAAGCTATTTCTGCATTTATATCTAATCACAAGATACCTCAGATCAAATATAGTTATATGCAGAAATAATGTTGATACTGTATGCAGGAAATTATCACCTTACTCGACTTGATGTTCCATTCAATGAGCAAATCACAATGCGATTAATAATTTCAAATCATTTTATTATGAGTAACAGGACTCAATCGTGGACTAAATTTTAACAGAGAATGGACAAAATTTACTGAATCCAACGGATAATAGCATTTTTGAAACAGAATCAGAATCAGTTAGCAACAGAAATGTTCTGATTAAAAAGGTGACAAGTTCATCAATAAGTTAAAGAGTAAATAAAAAACTAAAAAACCTGCTTGCTTTTTCTCAGCGGGGGTGCCACTTCGCTGAAGTATCTCGAGATCAACGAGGCCCAAAGACATGAGGCCTAATGTCAATCCGGACATAATTCCGGCGAACAGAACTAAAAAACATGAGATGCCGGCATAAACAAACCAAGTGACTGTCCCAAATGCTATTTCTGCCCCTAAGGAATTGGGGCCTCTCCTCGTTGCCATTCGAACCACTGACACTGCATTGATCACCTGCATAATTTTGTTCAAACTTGAACTTTCCTCTCTTTTCTTTTTATTCTTTAGGAGATGAACACAGAATGTATGTAACAGTATACGTACCGGTCCGTCCCCTTATTTCAATTATAATCAAGGAGAACACGTGGTGGAAATTTGGACGACTTGTTTAAATTGGAGAAAAATGGTAAAGAAGTGGGTCCCTTTTGTCGGCCCTGATTTGGGTTTCCGTTGCTATTTTGGTATGCACTCGATTAGAAAAGACCAGCATATCTCGCAGTATCTTGCGTTGCTATTTTGGTACACTTCTATATAAGAAAAATAAAATAATATACAAAGAGGCTATTTTTGGTACACTACGATTAGATACTATGTCTTGAGAAATCAATCCATTTAGCATTCTTTTAGGAGTATCGCTCATTTCCAGCTGTTTTAAACTTCAATATCAGTAACCTCTTGTATGTTGCTCACAACCAATTCAACACAAGCTCTCCTCTTTCCTCTCTTTTTTTTCGTACATACTTATCCTTACATGGTCAATCTTAACTAAATAACGTCATCTAAAACATTTTTTTTTTATCCCTTTTTATCATTTTTAAATCATCATATTGTTACATTTGTGGATTAGTGCAGATGAAGATTTCGAAAGACGTAATCAGATTATCCTATTTTATCTGTTGTGTGTTACTTGAGAATAAAGGTAAAGGATTAGGTAACTGAATGTTCTTGTTTGTAGCAATGGCTTTGATACATCATTTAGTGTTCTTCGTGTTTTTTTATATCCCTAGACTTCTGTTATTACTTGCCGCTATCTTTGTTTCGATTTTCTGATTGCATTATTTAGTGTTAGTTTTGCATTTTCACTTCGATTGTCAGATTGATTTCTGGTTATTGCCCCTCCCCTTTTCCTTCTGGAGCTGAACGTCTACCGGAAACAATCTCTCTGCCTTCTTAAATGCAGAGGTAAGGTATGCATACACTCTACCATCCCAAACCCCACTTGTGAGACTACACTGAGAATGTTATTGTTGTTGTTGTTGTTATTCTTTTAATGGTCAGATGTGATGTAAATCACCTATTGACAAGTTTATCGACTCTGTTTCCGCTAATAAGAAAATAAAATGTTGTGCATGAAAATATTAAAAAAGACTTGCTCAACTCCATCATTCTGGAAAAGTGACTACTCATGACGTGCAAGAGTTTGAACTAGCTTTTTCTCCCCCCTTAATTCGGAGTCCCTTAAAAATTGCCAAAAAAATACGGCAGATACAGAGTAACCATATGCACAAACGACCTCAAGTCTATATCAACAAAGGAGCAATAGTAGCCAGATTCAGATATCATTAGCATCAGATAGCTCCTTGCGGTTGTCTACAAGGTTTGCTCGAGTGCTCCTGAATCGTGGATTCATTCATGTCCGGATATCCTTAATTTGGTAACCTTACATTGTCTATTAATGCTCCCCAGAATCAGATCGGGGTTGCCTAGAATTTATAAGGTGCTGTCTTGACATTAGGCTTGCAGGATCCAGGCTTCGCCATCTGAACCTGTATAAATCTGCCATCTAAGAACTTGAAAGCAAAGGAAATTCTCAGATGTTGATGTGCAAATGGATCCAGATCAGGAGATAATGCATATATATTTTACCTTTCCATTCATCTCTTGGACAGCAAATTGTGCAGATTCTTTATCGGGAAACCAGATATATGCAAACCCCAACGGTTGCTTACTTATCTTATCTGTTATGATTTTGACTGCAACACAAGGAAAACAAAGTACAACAGTTGCTTAGTTTCTTATCAATTACTATAATTCGACTGCATTACAGGGAGGAAAGAAAAAGTATGAGCTTCTTAACACGGATAACTATCCACCAGAAATCTTTATCGAGAAAAAAGAAAAGACAAAAATGTATATAGAAATTCCATGATAAAGTATGCACCTCGGCTGACATCTCCAAATTGTGAAAATACCACCTTTAATCTTCCCTCTGCTGTAGATTTTGCTAGTCCTGCATTAATCAAAATTCTCGAATGTAACAGCCAAACAAAGAGGAAGAGTATCTGTAAAGGTTGGTTATACTGTTATTGATGTGTTAAAGTTGGTAGGCTTGAAATCGGAATGGTTATAGTGGGAATTTAGCCATTTAGTCTTAAAAATAGCCTTAAAATGGAAAAAGTGAACTGAGGGTTGACTTATTGGTAAACAATCTCGGAATGCGGATTTTATGGCTCGGATAGCTTCGTTAGGTGATTTGGGACTTAGGAGCGTGTTCGAAATATTTTTGTGAACTGTCACATACAATGACATCCCATATAATACAGCTATCAATAGGAGGTATATTACCTATCCATCAATAATTCTTTTTTCCTTCTCTTTCTATTGCCTTAAAACCAAGAATATATAAAAGTCTTTCTTTCAATGTACATGATTTTGTATTAACTTCCATACCGAATTGAGCAATGTTGTAGAGAAGGATCTTCTTCAGTGGATCCCTCTTGTTCCTGTTTAGTCCCCTTCATTTCGGAAGCTCTTTCTATTTCTACATCTCTTTCTTCCTCACTTTCCACTCTTTCTTCTGTTTTTGGGGCTTCTTTCAGTTTCTTAGTAAGAATGGGTGAGGGCAAGACTGCTACGGGCACTGATCCTTCTATTCAAAGTTTCCTTTCTCCTCTTGAATGTAGTTTGTCCTACAGCTCGCTAAAGTGAAGGTTATTCAGCAGTGTAAGCAAGTCACTCTTAACCCTATAGTGAATTCAGATATGTTGCGCGACCGGTATAGAATTAGGCTTGAATTGACGAAAGTTAGTTTTTGGCAATTTCCGATCGGCAGTAGAAATTAGGGTATTGGGGTCGGAATGGAATTTCATTCCGACAGTAGGAACAGGTTCGTAATGTCATTTTTGACATGTCTGCAAAATTTCAGGTCAATCGGTGTTGTTTTGGATAGTTTCGGCATTGTTGGAGGATTTTAGAAATTTCAAAGTTCTTAGGCTTGAATTTGATGCAGTGTTGTGAAGAGCGCGAAGCGAGGAAAAGCGACAACCCCCATTTCACGAGAAGCGAGAAGCGAAGCGCTCGCTTTTTTTAAGTGAAGCGAAATTTTTAAAAAAAAAATTAAAATAAATAGTGCATAGACAACACATGTAATTGTAAGCAAATGTTCAATACTTCAATTAAAAAACTAAAGAGTAGCATCAATTAAAGAACTACGAATAAAGGATATAATAATTGGGCAGAAATTTTGGGCAGAAATTTTGGGCAGAAATTTTGCCAGCATTTCGGCGCTTTTTGGACGTTTAAGAAAAATAAAAAAAAGAAGAAGAAGAAGAAAAATCAAAAGTGCAGAACATACCTGTTGAAAGTTGTTGTACTGTTGAGGAAGAAGAAGAACAACCCTAGTTGATGCTTTGAGATTATTTCAGAAATCAGAAGTTAATGAAGAAGAAGAGAAAGAAATCGTTGATGTTGGTTGAAGAACCCTAGTTTGTCGCTGTTGTTGAAGTCTCGAAGAAGTCCAGACTGTTTAGAATACCAAGTTTTTAATAAAATAGGGCTTTGGGTGTTTAAACAAAGAAGCGGACGCTTCTCTCGCTTCTTCTCGCTTCACCGCTTCTCGCTTTTTACAGCGAAGCGGTCGCTTTTTCGTACCAGAGTCGCTTTTAATGGGAAAAGCGATGAACTGTTCGCTCCGCTTCGCTTCTCGCTTAAAGCGAGGAAGCGCTCGCTTTTTTAATCACTGATTTGATGTGATTTTGGCGTTTTGATGTTATTTTTAGTGTTTCGAGAGTGCAACTAAGTTTGAATAATCAATTATGATGTGTTGGTAACTTTGGTTGGGGTCCCGAGGGGCTCGGGATTGATTTCGGTTGGTTAACGGGCATTTTTGGACTTAAAGAAAGAGCTGGTTTTCTAATTTTTGGGCAGCAGGGATTTGTGCATCGCGATCGCATGGCAAAGGTTGCAATCACATCGAACACTCTGAGGACTAGGCAGAAATTTGTGCATCGCGATCGCGTAAATTGGGGTGCGATTGCGTAGGTTTGGAAGAAGGTGAAGTGCGATCGCGTAGAGCTAACCTGGCGTGTGGGGAGCAGAGGTCAGTGGTCATCGCGACCGCGTGATATGGCGTGCGACGCGTGGAGTAAGGAACCAAGGCATTGCGCTCGCGTGATGGAAAGTCGCGATCGCGGGGAGTAAATCACTGGGCAGTATATAAATAAACCCTCTACAACTTAAACCCTTTTTACACTATTTTTGTACGGACAGAGAGCTTTAGGGACGACTTTTGAAGAGGAAAATCATTGTTCTTCATAGAGGTAAGTGTTTTAGACCTTAAAACTCATTTATAGATGATTATAGAACATAATATCAGTGTTAAATTCACAAAAATCAGTAGAAAAAGATGGGTTTAGGGCTTGAGATTATGAGACCTTTAGGGATTGATTTGAGGGGTCAAACGAACTCCGATTTTAGTGTTCTTTACATTTACGGACTCGTGAGATGATGAAGAACAGTTTTGTATAAAAATTTCTGAGTTTTGGGACGCGGGCCCGGGGGTCGGGTCGGGTTTTGAGCTAAATTTGGTACTTTTCAATTGGAATTCATTCCTTAAGCATAATTGATGATAAAAATCTGAACTTGGTAGATTTGGAGCACTAAGAAGCCAGATTTAGAGGCAAAGGCACTGCGGAATAGTATTTTAGCCGGTTTTGAGGTAGTAACGTTTCCAAACTTGGTTCTGAGGGTTCAAAACCCCGAGCTAAATGATTTATGACTATTGTTGAGGAGACGCACATGCCAAGTGACGAGCGTGCACCGAGTATTTGTGGCCTGGCTTATCTCATGGCACCGATTAGTGATTATTCCCTGATGATATCTGTACTTCTGTTAATGTGGTAATTGTGAACCTGTTAGAAATCATGTTAAGTATAAATGCTAAGCTTCACGCCGAAAATGCTGAGACCCGAGTGGTCGTATATTACTGCTCATTTTGTGATTATTTGATTTCATATACTCAGTACCGTTATAGCATATCACTTCATATCTCAGTCTCAGTATTGTTAATTATATGCATACTTATCATTGTTTCGGGCTGATGGATGCATCTGTGATCCATGTGAGTGAGACTGAAGAGTAATGACTGAGTGAGGCCGAGAGCCTGTTATTGAGACAGTTATGAGATTGGACTGCACACCGCAGCGATATTAAATCATGCCTTCGTTGGCTTGATATGGCGCTTGGGCCACTAGGGCCCCTCTGGAGTCTTTACACCCCCAGTGAGCGCATTGATGTGAGGGATGGATCTTCTCGGAACATGGATCTTGTCCGAAGTGCATGTTATGTGAGGGATGGATCGTCTCTAGGCATGGATCTTGTCCGAGTGTTGTATTCCGGAGATGGACTTTCTCCGTGGGGCTGGATTGGCCTTTTTCCTCAGTACGGAGTGACTACGGTCACCGGTGTTTATGCATATTCCGGGATGGAACTTCCCTGGGCCTGAGAGCCATATATAGTACTGAGTGGACTTCTGTGGGAGAGTTGTGAGCACTATGTGCATATCCACACTGGTTTAATACATATATTTTTATGATGGCATGTAGAGTATACTGGCAAACTTGGCATATTTACTTATCCTAATAAACTGTTAGCAAGTCTAAATTATGTATATTGTTTATTGTAAAATTTTGAGGTTTTGTCCGTCACTACTTCTCAGCCCATAGTTTGGGTTCGTTACTTCTGAGTTGGTGTACTCACATTACCTCCTTCACCTTGTGTGCAGATCCAGGTACACCGAGACCCGGTAGTGGATATTGAGCAGCTGTCAGAGTTTTCATTGGAGTTGTCGAGGTAGCAGTTGGCGATCGCGACCTCGTCTTCTCTTTTTTATTCTACCTGTTGTTCTTTATTTTGAGACAATGTTGTCCATTTCTCCTTTTCTTTTGTTTTATGTTATAGTAGCTCATGACTGAGTGACACCGGATCCGGGGTTGGAGGTTTAAATTTAATTTTTCAAATATTGTTTTTAAACTTCAAATTCTTATTATTATCAATAAATTCGTTTAAAATTTTATTTTTACTGGAAACTGAATTTAGCTTAGTTAAAAAGGGCGGCTTGCCTGGTTCCACGACAGGCACCATCACGACTCCGAAATTGGGTCGTGACAATATCGTCATCAAAGGCTTAGATAACGAGAAGACTACTAAGCACATAACTAACTGATATATCA
Organism: Nicotiana knightiana; assembly: GCA_005239525.1. Lineage (NCBI taxonomy): Eukaryota > Viridiplantae > Streptophyta > Magnoliopsida > Solanales > Solanaceae > Nicotiana > Nicotiana knightiana. Next base: position 16,565 of record ML430523.1, on the reverse strand, counting down.
GAATCTTCATATTATTTCAGTCAATAAGAGCTTGGAGGTTCCCAGAGCATAAGATGATAACAATTTTAAAAACTTTCCCCAAACATACAGCTCTCCTCAGTAACATTTATTTGCATGTATGTAGCCTTTATGCAGCTCCACAGAATGTCCTTTTCAGTGTTAACTGCTATACTACCCGAACAAATTATATGAAAATCGCCGAGAGACCCTAAAGATATGCCTGACCAAGTTTTCTCTCCTTATATGAGCTGCCACTAATCGCCTCTAAGAGCAATTGAAGGGTTTTCTTCACATACCGCTAACTAAAAGGGCAGCTCGGTGCACAAGGCATCATGCGTTCACGCGGTGTCCTGGAAAGGGCCGCACCCCAATGGATGTGATGTAGATAGTCTATCCTAATGCAAGCATTAGTGGCTGCTTCCACAGCTCGGAGTCAGTGACCTATAGTCACACGGGTACAATTTTAGTGTTGCTCGAAGGCTCCCCGTCTTCACATACCACTAACTAAATCGCAGAATTGGAAATGATGGCACTGAACTGACAAAATATTCAAGCATTCACTCACTATATCCCCAAGTTCATATTTTCCCAACTACCAGAAAAAATAAGGTTTAATGCTTCCTTAATGCACTAATAATTCTTTTTCTATCCTTAAATGCACTAATAATGATCATCATTGGACTAAGCTATTGCAACGAGAACTCTGATAGATAAAATCGATTGAAGGGAAATTTCTCAACGTACCTTTCAAGAATATAATTGTAGTAGAATATGCAGTATTATCTGGCTCAACTGAAGAATCCGAGCACTTGGGTAAATAAGGTTTCTTCTGAGACAGGTCAATAGATATGCGCGGTGTAAAGTTTGAAACTTTTTCGGAACTAAGAATGGGAGGAAATGGGGATTTGAATGCTTTTGGAATTGCAGATGATGTGAAGGAAATTGAAGTTAAGGTTTTATTACAGGGTGAGCAAAACAGAGCCATAACGAAACCCTATATGGGAATATACGCTCGAACCCGCTTCAGTTTTTGCTGTTGAAAGAATGGTATTTGGACGGGCTGGACTTTAGAGGTTGTGGGACCAATTTGTATTTTCATTTGGGCCCAGCGGACAAATGATCTGTTATTTGGGACTTTTTCGTATATTGGTATGTGTGCACGTTAATAATAACACGTGATGATTTAAAAATTTATTTATATGAAAGAACAAAAAAAATTAATTACTGAGAAATTTTTTATGTATAATAATACAACAATTGTATCAATACCAAAAAATATTATTACATTAGCATAATACATGAATTAAAAATAAAAGGACATCATTAAAACTTATACAAATGATCAATTTTGTCATGTTAGTTAGATAATTATGAATTATAGTTTAAAAGTATTTAATGTGATGGTATCTTAATGAACACTTCTTTGTGGACAATATTTATTTGTGTATGTTTCCTCCTAATGCTTTGGTTGTTCTACCTTAACCAAAACTCTTTTTGTCGATCTTGATATTCCTCTTGAAAGTGCAACATACAGTTATTCGTGCAAGAAAATAGATTATGGTAAATATAGTTCAATATTTAGGATGTTTGTCCTTGTGCTTTGTTTGTTATATTTTCAAAACATAAACATCCTAAATATTATTTTCACACAAATTTAAAAGGATATTCCTTAGTTTCGGAAGACGAAAGTTGAATTCAGGGATTTGAATACACTTAGAAACATATTGACTAGTATCATAATTTTTGTATTTATGATTATTTTCAAATTTTCAATATATCATTTGTGTGCTATTACATAAGCTATTCGGTGCAACTAAGTTTTTGATCAGTAGTATGATGGACGTAATTTTTTTCAAAATTAACCTATATACAATGGAAGATAAATTTTAACTTAGTCTATTATATATACGGTGACACTAACATATAAGAAATAATAAACCTGACAACAAACATATATGGTTGAAGGCCATCTGTTATTTAAGTATTCTTCTTAGTAGTAATTATTGGTATCATTTTCTGTTGAGTAAAAAATTAAAAAATATTTTATTTTTATTATAAAATTTTGCAATCAACCTTTTATTTAGTTGATCAACATATTCATTTCTGCTAGCTACGATATCTTTTTAATTCTATCATGCGATTTGCACAAATTGCGTTTTAATCTAATGATAGAAATACTTCTCTTATTAATAGCTTGTTTGGCCAAGCTTCTCAAAGGTCAAAAGTGCTTTTGTTTCAAAAGCATTTTTTTTTCCCTAACTTGAGGTGTTTGGCCAAGCTTTTTTGGGTAAAAAAAGTGCTTTTGGGAAGAAGCAAAAGTCGTTTCTGAGAAGCAGAAAAAAGTAGCTTCTTCCCAAAAGCAGAAGCAGTTTTGACTTTTCTTCTTACCAAGAATACCCTTAACAAAATATAGTATATACCAAAATAACTGTTAAGCCTAATACTTAGGATATTAATGTATAAATATTTTTTATTATTTTTAGGATAGCTTTCTAATATATAGTGACTTTAGGGGTGAATGCTTTTATATTTATTGAATGATTTTTAATATATCTAATTATATTAAAAGAATTAAGTACTTTTAAATTATATTTTCATATTTTACTTAAATAAAATGAAAAGATTTAATTATTGCATGTAATAATTTTTTTGAGATTATTTAGTTACTTATAATATTAACTATTAATTAAGTCTATTCATGTCCTTATTCGTAATTTGATACATAAAAGCACTTTCTGAAAAGTTTGGTCAAACACAAATTATTACTCAAAAGTGTTTTTCAGAGTGATTCGCCAAACACAAATTGCTTCTCTCCAAAAGTAATTTTTTCAAAAGCACTTTTAAAAAAAGTATTTCTCAAAATAAGTTGATTTCTCTACCTTGACCAAACAGGCTATATAAGCCACTACTATTACCATTGGGATTGATAACCAAGTGTTCAGGAAAAACCAAATCATCTTTTATTGGATGTTCTTCTTCGTTTCCGACACGAAGCAATAAGACACTGAATACTGGATCGGTTCTTAATTTATATTTCTTGTCAGTTGAATCTTTTTCACTTGAGGCCAAAAGTATAACTTTTGCAAGCTAGCTTTTACAGTCTCTGCTTTTGTCAACTTTGGAATTACTGGTAGTATTTGACATAAATCACTTCCCAAACCATTAATTTTCTACCAAACGGTTCATTAATAAGAAATTCTGACAAATATTTTGATCATTTGACACTTTGCCATAAGTGTTTTATCCTATATTATCAATTTTGTTTTCCTTTTAAATTTAGAACCATTGCTCTTGTCACAACCCAAAATCCAACAGTGATCGTGATGGCGCCTAACACCGGAGTCAGGCAAGCCAACAGTTGTTTACTAGTGAGATTATCCTTGTTTGACATACCAACCCCACAATTACCAAAATTTTAAGCTTAGATCATTTAAATAAAAGCAGATACATAACCCAACTTAAGTAAATACAACCACAATGATCATGAACCATTATATACAGTCCCAAAATATAGAGTCTACTATGTGCGTGCCAGGAACTAGTGTCACAAGTCAACAGGCGAACTAGTAGAATATACAAAAGATGATACAAACTGTACTGTTGTTTGAAAGAAGTAGACAGAAATAAACAAAAGATAACTCCATAGTACTTCTGAGAATCGCCAAGGGAGGAAGCTCACCGTGGAGTCAGGTCTAGAATATACGTCAAGCTCCGGTCGGATAACCAGAAGTACCAACCTCAGAACCTGTACAATTAAGTACAGAAGTGTAGAATGAGTACATAAATATATACATACCCAGTGAGTATCCCGCCTAACCTCGAAGAGGTAGTGACGAGAGGTCGACATGACACTCACTAAGGTCCAACAGTATAATTTAACAGAATATAAATGCAACGGTAGACATGTAAAGGCAGTGAAGCAACAAATATATATGTAAGGTACAGAAACCCAAGAAAAAGTACTGGGAATGAATAAAACAATTACCACTTCACTTTTCCCCAAATATCTGTCAAATCAATATCCATGAATTTAGTAACAATTAAATCATACGCATGCAGGGTAAGGACAACCGGCCGGAGTCATAGGATAGTCATGTTTTTGCACTGCCGAGGATCGAACGGCCCTTACCAAAAATGCACCTCTCCAAAAAGTACTCACATCTATGCACTGGCGAGGATCGAACGGCCCGTACCAAAAGTGCATCTCTCAGTCCTCTCTATGCACTGCCGAGGATCGAACGTCCCATACCAAAAGTGCATCTCTCAATCCGCCGTGGCGTACGACCCGTTCCCATAAGAGTGGGGGAAATCACACCCCGCTCGCGGAATGTAAATTGCGAAGCGGTCACATGCACACACATTATTCCTTTTAAAAGAGGATACTCTTCAGTGAACAATTTCTTACAAGTTTTTCTCAAATTCCATAACTTCGAGGAAATAAGCATCATGTAACGTTAATTCATTAAGCATATAGTTCATATCAGGTAAAACACAAGGCATGATGTGGGCCTAACTACCCGGACATAATAGTAATAGTCGCTACGTACGGACTCTCGTCACTTTGTACGTACGTAGCCCCTCACAGATTATCACATATAGCATTTAAATCACCTAGGGGGACAATTTCCCTCTTACAAGGTTAGAAAGGAGACTCACCTTGCGTCGAATTTACTCCCCAGACCAAGGACTCGAAACTAGCCAAAGATTATACAAATACATTAATTTATGTTCAAAGCATGGAATTCTCCTATTACTTCCCCAGGCCCGTATGCTCACATTCCAATAATTCTCGAAGGAAACACTCACTCATAGCCAAAGGATCATTAATATACGATTTTTACTTGATTTCATAGCTAATTCACGGGTAAATTCTCAAATTATCGAAAGCCCTAGGTTACTACCCAATTCTTGATTTTTCACTAATTATGTGATTAAACTTAACTAGTAATTCATGCATGAAGCTAATATTAGAGTAGAATTTACTTACCTTCAATAACCAAGTCGTTTGCCCCTCTAAAATGGTGGAAATCGCCCCAAGGAAGAAGAAGAACATAAGGAAAATGACTTAAATCCCGTGTATAAAACACACTGTCTAAACAGTGTTTTCGCACCTGCGGCTCGAGGACCGCACCTGCCAGCAAAGGCTCGCACCTGCGGAAATGGACTAGGAAGCCTGGGCCCGTACCTGCGGCTCCGCTCCTGCAGAACTTTTGTCCGCACCTGCGAGAAACGGCTTGCCCATTGGGGGTCGCACCTGCAAGGCTGGGACCGCAGGAGCGGTCCCGCACCTGCGACTAGGCAACCGCACATGCGGTCACACCAAAACAGGTGCACCAACAGTTATTTCAGCTGGTTTTTGGTCTCGTGCGGTGTCCGTGAGGCACCTGGGCCCACTCGAGCCCCTGTCCAAATATGCCAACAAGTCCCAAATCATAATACAGACTCGCTCGAGTCTTCGTAACACCCAAAACAACGCTAAAACTCAAAATCACACCTCAAAACCCCAAGAACCAAACTTAGGAACTTTAAGTTTTCTAGACTTCGCTAATAACGCGTCTAACCACCTATACTACTCGGAATGACACCAAATTTTGCAGGCAAGTCATAAATGACATGAGGAACTATTCTCGATCTCGGAATTTTGTTCGGACCTCGATATCACAAAAATACGTCCCAAACCATAATAGGAACTTAAGGAACTCTTAATTCAATATTGGGCACCGAAACGCTCCCGGGTCATCAGAGACCCATTCTGAACATACACCCAGGTCCGGAATCATCATACGAAGCTACCAGAATCATCGAAACTCGATTCCGAGGTCGTTTACTAAAAATGTTGACCGAAGTCAAACTTGGCCTTAAAGGCCAACCTTAAGGAACCAAATATTCTTATAGCACTCTAAACACTTCCGAATCCCGGACCACCAGTCCCCGCAAGTCATAAATCATAATAAGCCGCTATTGGAAGTTTCATTTAGGGGAACGGGGTCCGATAACGCAAAACAACCGGTCGAGTCGTTACATTCTCCACCTCTTAAACAAACGTTCGTCCTCGAACGGTCTAGAATCATACCTGAAGTGTTGAATATGTGTGGATATTTGCTCCGCATGTCCTCCTCGGACTCCCAGGTCGCCTTCTTAACTGGTTGGACCTTCCACTGGACCTTTAGGCAGAAACTCTCTTGGACCTCAGCTGGCGGTCATGTCTATCAATAATAGCAACCGGTTCCTCCTCATAGCCCAACCTCTCATCCAACTGAATAGTGCTGAAGTCAACCACGTGAGAGAAGTCGGCGTGGTCCTCCGGAGCATGGATACATGAAAAACTGGATGAACTCCTGATAAACTAGGAGGCAAGGCTAGCTCAAACGCAACTTCCCCCACTCGGCTCAACACCTCGAAGGGACCTATAAACCTCGGGCTCAGCTTGCCCTTCTTCCCAAACCTCATAATAACCTTCATAGGTGAGACTTTCAACAGGACCCTAACCCCCTCCATAAATGATACATCACGCACCCTCTGATCCGCGTAACTCTTTTGCTTGGACTGTGCTGTGCGGAGCCTCTCTTGAATCAACCTCACTTTCTCCAAAGCATCCCTCACCAGGTCGGGGCCATATAAATTAGCCTCGCCAGGCTCAAACCACCCGATAGGAGAACGACATCGCCGAACATGCAAAGCCTCAAATGGTGCCATCTCAATGCTGGACTGATAACTATTATTGTAAGCAAACTCGGCCAAAGTCAAGAACTGGTCCCACTGACCTCCGAAGTCAATCACACATGCCCTGAGCATGTCCTCCAATATCTGAACTGTACGCTCCAACTGACCATTAGTCTGAGGTTTGGGAAGAA
>ML430522.1:102858-145229 GCA_005239525.1 Nicotiana knightiana | reverse complement strand
TTTATAAAAGCACACTCTGGTGCACAAAAAGTTGAGAAAAGAATGGAAGACATATTCAAAATAAAACAAGGAGACACGGAACTACTCCGTGAGTTTTTAGACAGGTTTCAACGAGAAAGAATACAGTTACCCAGGGTGCCTGATAATTGGGTAGCCATGGCATTTGCAAACAACCTGAATGATAAAAGCTCAGAAGCCACGAGACGAATTAAGGAGAGTCTAAGAGAATTCCCCGCTACAACATGGAACGATGTATATAACAAGTACAGTACTAAACTCAGAATAGAAGAAGATATCATTGTTCGTTCGAGAGATGAAGATCATTCCAGATACAGACGTCCTGAATCAGATAGAAGATCAGGTAAAAATAGGTACGATCCTTACTTAGGACCCTCGGGACGCGATATCCGCCCCAGGTTCGAATAGGTCGGACTATAGACCACAAGGAAGAGACGTAGTCTCATCCTCATCTAGATCCAGAAAAGATCGAGATGAATGACCTAGAGGTAGTACTCAAACTGGGGATCAGACCTTTAATTTAAGTACTACTGAACTTGTCTCAATATTGAGGAACATGGGAGACAAGGTTAATTGGCCTAAAGAGATGCGGTCAAATCCAAGTAGAAGAAATCCAGATCACTGGTGTGAATTTCACAACGATCATGGGCACAAAACTGCGGATTGCAGATTTTTACAAGGTGAAGTAGAAAATTTGTTAAAACAGGGCTATTTAACAGAATTGCTTAGTGAAAAAGGTAAACAGGCATATATGAGGAACATGCAGGAGCCCCCAAAGCCTCCTTCTCCAAAACGATCTGTTAACGTAATACACGGGGGTGAAGAAGTAAACGGACTGATTTGCAAAACAACCACAAAGTTCACAATTACACATGGGAAACGGGCTCGTGGAGAAGACAATATAACCTTCGATGATGCAAATATCTACGGTTTAATGCTTCCGCACAATGATGCTCTGGTAATATCTTTACTTATTCATGACAGTAACGTAAAAAGAGTGTTGATTGATCTAGGCAGTTCAGTCAATATCATTTTGGTAAGAGACGTGGAAGAAATGCTACTAGGGAATCAGGTAATCCCAAAAGGCACGAGCCATATCAGGGTTCGATAACTCTACGGTTATAACAAAAGGAGAAATTGAGCTTAGCACTTATGCTGAGGGGGTGATCAAAAGTGCCCGGTTCCAAGTCATCGATACTGTCATGGCTTATAACGCGATCATTGGAAGGCCATGGATCCACGACATAAAAGTGATACCCTCCATGTTGCATCAGGTAATTAAATTTCCCGGGATTCAACAAATCAAAAGAGATCAGCAGACTGCAAGAAATATAAATTATGTGGTACACTACAACAAGAAAATAGAGGTGGAAGAATTACGAGATAAGGGAATCTCCCAAGCAGGTAACACAGCCCAAACAAGCATGGAAGGAATTACTACTCAAATAGGTACGGAAGGTATTATTGCTGAAACAGGTACGAAAGAAAATACTTACGAGAAGGAAAATCAAGTTACCACGGAAGGTATATTATACCACATAGAAACAGATTCCAGACCGGATGTCATTCGTGAACCGGAGGAAGATGAGCACATCAAAACAACTACGGAGGAGCTCATAGCTGTTCCATTATCTGAACAAAAGCCTGAGCAGAAAGTGTATATAGGCACGAGGCTAGGCCCCGCTCGAAGAGGTAAGTTAATTGATTATTTAAAGGCTAACGTAGACTGCTTTGGGTAGTCCCACTCAGATATGACAGGCATCCCATCAGAAGTGATGAATCATAAACTAAATGAAGATATATCCTTCATACCCGTTAAGCAGAAGAAAAGAAAGCAAGGACCATTCAAGAACCAAGTGATCGACGAAGAGGTACAGAAACTCTTGAAGATTGGTTCAATATGATAGGTAACGTACCCTAACTGGCTAGCAAACACCATGGTAGTACCTAAAAATAATGGCATGTGGAGAGTATGCGTAGATTATACTGACTTGAATAAAGCATGCCCCAAAGATTCATTCCCATTGCCACATATAGATCAAATGATTGATGCCACAGTAGGTCATGAATTATTGATCTTTTTAGATGCATATTCTGGTTATAATCAAATTAAAATGAATTCCTCAGATGAGGAAAAAACTCCCTTCATTACAAACAGGGGGACTTACTGTTATAAAGTTATGCCTTTTGGCTTAAAAAACGCTGGAGCCACCTATCAAAGGTTAGTGACTAAAATGTTCCAAGAACATCTTGGAAAGACGATGGAAGTCTATATTGATGATATGTTGGTAAAATTAACACAAGCACAAGACCATTTCCAACATCTCTCTACCGCTTTTGATATTCTATGCATGTATAATATGAAGTTAAATCCAGAGAAATGCGCTTTTGGATTGCAATCGGGTAAATTTTTGGGTTTCCTTGTGTCAAACAGAGGAATAGAGGTAAATCCCGCTCAAATTAAAGCTATAGAGGAAATACCTGATATTTTAACAAATAAAAAGGAAGTTCAAAGACTGACAGGGAGAATAGCAGCTTTGGGTAGGTTTATTTCTAAATCTTCCGAAAAAAGTTTTAAATTCTTCTCAGTTCTCAAAAAACAGAATCAGTTCGAATGGACTGAAGAATGTCAGCAAGCCCTTAAGAACCTGAAGACTTATCTATCGAAACCACCACTGCTTTCAAAGCCAAAAGAAGGAGAAAGATTGTACATCTACCTGGCTGTCTCAGAAATTGTTGTAAGTGCAGTATTGGTAAGAGAAGAAAAAGGTAAACAATCACCTGTCTATTATGTAAGTAAAACTTTGCTAGATGCTGAGACTAGATATCCACATCTGGAAAAGTTAGCCTTAGCTTTAATAATGGCATCTAGAAAATTACGACCCTATTTTCAATGCCACCCAATCACCGTTGTGACCTCATATCCTTTAAGAAATATTCTGCATAAACAGGAATTGTCAGGAAGATTAGCCAAGTGGGCCATAGAATTAAGTGAGCATGAAATAATCTATCAGCCTAGGACTGCAATTAAGTCTCAAATACTAGCTGATTTTGTTGCTGACTTTAGTAATAGCATTGTATCTGAAGTAGAAAAAGAGTTACAACTCTTTAACGGTGTTAATCCAGGCCTATGGACCTTGTTCACCGATGGTTCTTCAAATATAAAAGGCACTGGCTTAGTCATAGTCTTGATATCAACCACGAGTGAAAAGACACGGCAAGCTATAAAGTGTTATCCTATCACTAACAATGAAGCAGAGTACGAAGCTGTTATTGCAGGGCTTGAACTCGCACGAGATCTCTCAATTGAGCAAATTGTGATCAATAGTGACTCCCAACTGGTAGTAAATCAGATACATGAGACTTACATCGCTCGAGAGACTAGAATGCAACAGTATCTTGAAAAAGCACGAGAGCTCGTGAGACAATTCAAAACATGGAAGGTAATGCAAATACCTAGAGAGGAAAATGCAGAAGCATATGCATTAGCTAACCTCGCAGCAGTCACGAAAGTAACGAACAAAGACAATACAATTGTCGTTCAACTATTTCATTCAATAATAGACCATGAAAGGAATGAGGTAAATTTCAACAACCTAACCTGGGACTGGAGAAACAAAATTCTTAATTTTTTGCAGAATGGAACCGTACCTGAAGACAGGAAAGCGGCTCAAGGACTTCGCCGCAAAGCTACACGGTACTGCCTTATTCGCAACTCACCTTATCGCAAGATGTTCGGAGGACCCCTAGATAAATGCCTCGGACCTAACCAAACGGAATTTGTGATGAAAGAAGTCCACGGAGGACACTATGGAAATCACTCAGGGGCGAGATCCTTAGTGAAAACACTAATCAGAGTCGGATACTATTGGCCTAAGATGGAAAAATAAGCCGAGAATTTCGTATCCAAATGTGACAGATGCCAAAGGTTTGCCAATAACATGCATCAACCAGAGGAATTATTACATCCAATAATATCCCCATGGCCTTTCATGAAATGGGGTATGGACATAGTGGGACCTCTTCCCACAGCTAAAGGACAGGTACGGTTTTTACTCGTACTAACCGACTATTTTACAAAATGGGTAGAGGCAGAAGCGTTCAAACAAGTGCGAGAAAAGGAAGTTAAAAGCTTCTTATGGCGAAACATAATATGCCGCTTTGGAATACCAAAGGAAATCGTGTGTGATAATGGCCCACAATTCATAGGCTCGCAAATCACAGAATTCTTCGAAAGTTGGAAAATCAAGCGGATCACTTCAACGCCGTACCACCCCGTGGCTAATGGTCAAGCTGAGTCAACGAATAAGGTCATCATCAACAATCTAAATAAGCGGCTGGATAAAGCCAAAGGAAATTGGCCTGATGAGTTACCAGCGGTACTATGGGTATACAGAACAACTTCAAAGATAGCCATGGGAGAAACTCCGTTCGCACTTGTTTATGGCCCAGAAGCCTTAATACCCGTGGAGATTGGCGAACCAAGCATAAGGTTCTCAACAGCCATGGATGGTGAAAATGACGACGAATTAAGGACCAACCTGGACCTGCTCGAACCACGGAGGGAAGCAGCATTGATACAGATGGCAGCCCAAAAGAAAATCATAGAGCATTATTACAACCGTAAAGCTCATCTCAAATACTTTAAGATTGGGGACTTCGTCCTAAAAAAAGTCTTTCAATCAACGAAAGAAGCAGGTGCAGGAAAGCTAAATCCAAACTGGGAAGGACCTTACAAAATCCGAGGCATAGCTGGGAAAGGCGCCTATGAGTTGGAAGCTATAGATGGCAGAGTTCTACCAACAAGCTGGAAAGCCATCCATCTAAAGAAGTATTAATTCTAAAAGAAAAGAATACCCACCGTCAGTTATCACACGTTCGATTTTATTTTGAACATTTAAAAATTTTACTAACTTTTTTAGATGATAGGCACAAAGCTAACCCATCACCAGATGATGATATTAGACCTGCAAAGACGCGAGGAAATAACACAATTCCCGGTCTAGGGTTACACTTTCTGATGGATGTTTTAAAAGGGTTAAGCAGTCATCATCTAAAAAACTATATACCTTCGAGTCCGGAATGTTTTTCCTTTTCAGGAAAAGGACCACAAGGAAGGAATAATCAAGTGCTCGAGATTTCATTCTTCAAAGCTCAAACACTTGGGGGACTATACAGTATGGAAGGCTAAGACGAAGCAAAGAAGACTATCAAAAAATCAAAAGCTCAAGTCTGAAGACCCATCTACCCAACAAGACAAGTGACACGAGCAGAATCGAAAGAAATCAAAAGAGCCATCCAAATACAAAGCCTAATGCAAAAAGCAAAAACCTTCGAACATATTCAGGTTGAAAGGCAAAATATTAGTCACGAGAAAGAAATGTACATCTTTATACTTATTCAAAGTTGTTGTAACAAAAACAGTTAGGGGTAAAAGATCATCATCAATGTACTCATTCAAAAAACTGTTCTCAAATAAAACAGTTATGGATGAAAGATCTAAATCCTTGTATTTGTTCAAGAAACTGTTATCAAATAAAAATAGTTACGAATAAGAAAACATTTCCCTCGTACTTATTAGAAAACTGTTTCCAAAAACAGTTGCTAGTAAAAAATAGTTATTTCCTTGTATTAATATCGAAAAACTGTAACCTATGAAAAACAGTTACGAAATACAAGAGTATATCAAATCTGTTAAACAAAAACAGTTGCAAACATGAGTTTTAGACGATAACTAAACACATGTAAAATGTCATGGAAGTTCAAACAAAAAACTTTCTTTGGAAACATTCTTAAGCATGTGTAAAATTCCTATCACTCTATTGCATTATCATGAAGTTGAGACGTCTTCTTCATGTCAATTATAAAGGGCCCTCTTCCATAAACTATGCCTATTACAAAAAGGCACACATTTAATATGACACCGTGCCTATTACAGAAAAGGTACGAGTAGTCTAAAGCATTCCCCATGCAAAACTCGAAGGTAAAACTAAAACCTCGAAAAATGAAGCATGCAAAAGACTTAAAGAGTGAAACAGAAACTCAACAAAAGTCGAACTAACATTAATATATTAAAACGGCTAAAACTAAGTATTAACTTATACTTAGCCGTATAAAATTTTTATATACATTGTGGTGCCCCTAAGTTGTCATTTGGGGACTTTAAGGAAATCCAAATTTACCCCCAATGGGACTGGGGGTAACCATCAATTGATACAAAGGAAAAGAAAAACAAGGGATAAACCAACTAAATCTTTTCAAGAGAGGGGTTGACTTCAGTGGCAGAAGGAGCGGGAGCAACTGGGGATGAAGAGGCATGAGCGGCTGGAATCTCACCATCAGGTGAAGAGAGGTTATGACCTTGTTGAGCCTTCTCCATGGCTTCCTTAGTTTTGGCTATTTCAGCACTAAGGTCAAAACCCTCTTGACTCATTTCCATCAATGTTTCAAGGCGAGAATTCATATACGCCCAGCTCACATCGACGGTAGCCACCTCTTCCAAATCCTCATAATACTTTGCCCATACTTGAAGCTCAGCTCTCAATCCGTCCTTCTCCGCTTCCGCAGCTTCATAGGCGGCCCTTAATGGAACAATCGACTCCTCTAAAGTTTGAGCTTTGTCTAAAGCCCTAGGAAGGTCTTCCAGAGTACGAGTGAGTGATTGTACGAGCTCGCCTGAGTATTCCTCCTTCTGCCCCAACAAGTTCTTCAAGTCTCTAATCTTCTCTGAGGCACAGGATAGCTGCTCCGCGAACGAAGACTCCAGAACACTCTTGTCTTTACCAGCCTGACTGCAAGAAGCCCTCTCCACTGCCAGTTCTGCTGCCATGAGTCACATTTGCCGCTTCAAGGTACTCCTTTCCTCTTCTAAAGAATCCATGTCAATCCTTAGGCTATCATATTGTGCTCTCCAATTATCAACATCGGCCTGCAACTCTCTTGTATCTTGGTCCGTGTTTGAAATCCTCTTCATAAGCTCCATGCCTATAAGGTTAATCTACAAGAAATAAACCAGTCAGATATGGTAAATTTCATATACGAGAGTGAAAGAGGATAACTTGCATCATACCTTCAAAGAAGTATGCACGACCTCATTGGCCCATGTAAGAGCACCGTGGCTGGCTAGCTTTGCTTTCTCAGAGGGACCTATCAAAGGCTTGAGCCACACTTCGGGCTCACCCGTTTTCTTGAAAGGATTCCCCTCAGCCGGAACCTCTATCACCACCTGCCGCATCTCTCTGCTGGAAGACCCTACTTCCCTAATGGAAGGCATGGAAGCAGGCAGAGATGGAACAGCAACAGGAACAGAAGGTTGAGGAGTTGGAGAAGCCACGGGTAAAGCAGCAGGCACAGAGAGTTGAAGAGTTGAAGAAGTTACGGGCAAAGCAACAACAGAAGTTGAAATAGCCAAACGATTAGACGGAATAACTTCTCTCAAAGAAGCAGGAAAGACAGCAGCCAAAGGGACGTCGTCAGGAGCAAGATCAACACCCTCATGAATAGGGGAATGTGAAACATCATCAAGGACAGGGGGCTCAATCAAAGACACGGAAGGCAAGGTTAAGGCTGTAAGCTCATCATCTAAAACCATTCGCCTTCTACATGGCTTGTGCACTAAAGCACCCTCTTCTTCTTCTTCTACGGAACGAGACTCACTAATCTTCCTCTTCGAGGAAGATGAACCAACAATAATTTCCTGGGCCTGAGCCAAGGACATCTTCGGGATAGATGAAGCAGACACCCCACGAGCAGAGAACCCTATTAAAAAGGGAAAAAAGTTAAACGACAAAAAGAGAGACTCGAATAAGGAAAGAAGCAAGAACAAGAGCTTCACTTACCGTGGGTCTTTACTTGCCAACCATACCTCCCAGCGAGGTACTTCCAAGATCTTTCTTCTGAAGGAGCAACAGATAACAACTTTTTCTACCCAATCACGAATACTGGGGACATTCTCAACAGTATTCATGATTGCTGAGAGAAGAAAAAACAGACACGGTGTTAATAAAACATCTCAAGTCAAAACAAGAAAAAGTAAATGTGAGCTAAAGCATACTCACGTGCGCGATTCCACTTCTCAGGGAAGGGAAGATTTTCTTCACCCACTAAACCAACAGTGGGTACAGCAACATACCGGAGGTACCAACCCCTATCCTTATCATCTCCAGGGGTTACCAGCACTCTTTTTCTTCTAGCAGTCAGAGTAAAAAACCCTTCACAAAAAAAGGTAGGAGAGTAGAGGTGAATAAGATGGTTGAAGGTAAAAGGAACCGAGGCTAAAAAAGCCAAACTCCTAAAATATGCGACAACTCGCCACACAAACGGGCCAACTTGTCCTAAGCAGATATTGAAAAAATAGCAAAATTCAATTATAACTGGGTCAATGGGGGGTCTAAACCCTAAAGTGAAAGGATACGTATAAACAAAAGAATATCCCGTCTTGTAAGACGTTATTCTTTGGTTACTATGCGGAATATAGATAGGAAAGTCAGACCTCCAAAAGCATTCCCTACGAACAAGGGAAATTTGACCCTCAGTTATAAGGGTTGGATATCTTTCGACACTATCAAGAGAAGAAGATTGATCTACAAGAACTTGACTATCCCTAGCAAAAGCAAACTCAGCAGGGACAATTTCATCGACTCCAGGCTCACGAAGGCATTCGCCTCTACCTCTAGACAAAGACCGAGAAACCCTAAATCTTGGAGAAATTGGAGTTCTAGTGGAAGGAGGAGGAACTATCTGAGAAAAAGAGGAGCCCATCGAAAGAGTGGATCCTAGACTTCTAAGTCTACCTCCCCTCCGACTCCTAGTCGGAGCAGAAGGTGGCGTTAAACTTTCAAGATCTATTACTCTTTGAGGTTGGTTTGAAGAAGACATGTTTACAAAGGCGAAGAAGAAAGTTCTTTACAAAAGACAAAGTTAGAAAAGTGGTTCGTGGAAGCAAAGAAAAGAAAACATGTATTTATACTTGAAGACCACCATCAAACATGAAGAAAAAGGAAACNGCCTATGGTGCAGAGAAGGGTACAATGATTCAAGGAAAAGCGGCGGCAAAATATTCCTGCCATAAATGAATATCCACTTACCAAATATTAATCGTTAAATATATGGTAAGTGGGGGGACTATCTGTATTGTTAAAAAAGAGTTTCACACGTAAGCCTACTTTTGACAACTCAGCCAGTCACGTGGACACAGGAAAACACGACAGCTGGATGTGATTCTTTGAAGATGTATAGTACAAAGAGGCACGGTTCAGTGAACCCACGAACTTATCAGCCACGGGAAACTCAACCTGAGCAAAACGGGAGAGAGGCACAGTCAGAATGAATCTAGACAAAGCTACGGGCAGATTCAAGGACCCACAATTGATTACTCGAACGTTATGTAACCGAACCCAATTACCGTTATCCTTTGTAACGCCTCATTAATGTCATAATTAGTAATNCTTGTAAAGGCATCTGATTCTCGAATACAATCAACTTTGATTTTCTATATTTCTGCAATATTGTCTATTATTCATTTTTCTCCATTACCTTGATTATCAGTAACCCGTATTCATCTTAAAAATAAGCTTTAGTCAAAGGGTCTAATTCTTTGGTTAACAGAAGGTCCCTCTGGGGCCAAGTAGATTAGGAACTAATGTTTTTACTGCTTTCTAGATACGATTAGATTTTGATTGTAATAAGGCAAATGCCATTAGTGACTCTTTTCTCTTTATTGTCGTTTTAGTAAGGATTTTGCTCATTTTCACATTAATGAAATGATGCAATTATTGGCATAAGTTTTCTCCAAATCTATGTGTCGCTTAGGCCTACCTTGGGCACAATGAGGTCCCTCAAATTAGGACACAAATTTATTACATAATTCCGCAATACATGTTTAAATATCGCAAATATCCTTTTAATACTCCTTACTGTTGATACCTAATTTTTCCCTCATATTTTTAAAATGTATATATATACTTTCAAAATAGCATATTTACATCATCATTTAGTTTATAAACCTATACAAGCATTTTCCATAATTTTCCATGGTTTTTAGAAGCTCTAAATTAATTTCTTTCTGTACTTTTTTTTAGAAATATCCAATAAAAATCCTTCAAATTATTTTTATGAAGATTTAATCATCCAAATTTATTATTTACACCAACATGTATGTTCTATAGTGTTTTACTTCATTTCTCTATAATTGCATTTGCATTTTTAGACTAATTGCATATTTTTGCAATAATAGCCTATATTCATGTACAATTACATTACTTGTGCCAAAATGACTTTTTATATTTTTATAATGTTAAGTTATTATTTTAAATTATTTTAGTGCACAAATAATATTTCTTTATTATTTATTCATTACTTTTGATAAATATTGGGTATTTAAAAACTAACCCCAATTTCTAAACCAATTTCGGACACAATAAATGGCCCAAAACCCTCAAAATCCTAGCCCAAACACCCCATCCCAAACCAAAATAACCCAACCCTCTAAACCTGGTCGGTGCCCCATATCTATGACCCGCCCGTTCCAACTTTTAATCTTGATCGTTGATCTCTCAAGATCAATGACCCTTATTCATACCTCCCTTTTAATTATACCATCACCCCCAAACCCTAACCATTCCCCTCTAGTTTTCCGCCCTCACACACTCTCAACCCCCTTCTTCTTCAACTAAACCCTAACCGCCGCCCCCCTAAACCCTATCCTAATCCCACCAAATATGGGATTCGACTACCATTTCATGCCATATCTAACCCCCTTTTGGTACTGATTGTTCTCTTATGATATTACTTAGGTGCTTGCCTAACATGGCAAATCGATCTCTTTCGAAATCGAACCAAAATGGTTCAAATCCCTGATTTTGAGTATTATTATGTCTATATGCGTCCTATGCTACTGTGTGATTCCAATTTCTGTTTATATTCTGTTGATTTTCATTTTTCCTAAAAACTAGAGTTTACAGATCTCTCTATTAAATTGATTTTCGGACCGAATTGAATGTTTATTTACCTTATTTGTTGTTTAATTTACTTTGTTTCCTTGTTTGTTGCTCGATTTTTACTACTATATAAACCCTTCCCCCCATTCCCTTTTGGACAGATTCTAATTGCTAAAATCTCCACTGAAAAACTAAGGTTTTTTACTCTGTGCTCGTTTATTCTTTTTGTCACGACCCAAAATCCTAACTTAGGTCGTGATGGCGCCCCACAACGGGGTCAGGCAAGCTGACACTCAATTTACTAAGGGTTCCTTCTTATTAGATTAAACATTTCAACATATACTCAGTTTTTAAAACATAAGACATAAATCGACAAGGATAATTAGTCAGTTTTTAATCAAAAGTGGTCATGAGGAGGCGTGAGCCAATATATATACAGACCTGTAGTCCATAATAACTATCACGTGTGTGCCAGGAACTAGTGTCACAAGTCCTACGGGCATACTAACAGAATATACAAAAGATAAAATATACAGTCCCACTATCTGCAAGAAATAGACGGGAAATAAGCAAAAGAAACTCCATGGTGCTGCCGGAGATCGCCAGGAGAAAGCAGCTCACCGTGAGTCAGGTCCATCTATAATCAGAATCAAGCTCCAGTCTGACAACCAGGTGCACCAGCCTCAGAACCTGTACAATTAAGTACAGAAGCATAGCATGAGTACATAAATATATATGTACCTAGTGAGTATCCCGCCTAACCTCGAAGAGGTAGTGATGAGAGGTCGACTTGACACTCACTAAGGTCCAACAATATAATTTAACAGAATAAGATGAAAACAGTAGGCATGTAAGGGCAATGAAGCAGTAAATACATATATAAGGCACTGAAATCCAAGGAAGTATTGGAAATAAATAAACAATTACTACTTCATCTTTCCCCAAATATCTGTCAAATCAATGTCCACGAATTTAGTAACAAATAAATCATGCGCATACAAGATGAGGTCAACCGGCCTGAGCCATAAGATAGTCATATCCGTGCACTAACAAGGATCGAAGGGCCCGAACCATAAGTTCACCTTACCATAAAGTACTCACATCTATGCTCTGCCGAGGATCGAACGGCCCGAACCATAAGTGCACTTTTTCCATAAAGTAATCATCTCTATGCACTGCCGAGGATCGAACGGCCCGAACCATAAGTGCACTTTTTCCATAAAGTAATCATCTCTATGCACTGCCGAGGATCGAACGGCCCGAACCATAAGTGCATCTTCCAATCCGCCGTGGCGTACTGCCCGCTCCCATAAGAGTGGGGGAAATCACACTCCGCTCACGGAATGTAAATTGCGAAGCGGTCACAAGCACACGCAATGTTCCTTTTTAAATTACTTTTCAGTAAACAATTCCTTACAAATTTTCTCAAATTCCATGATCTCAGGGAAACAAGCCGCATGTAACATTTAATTTATTAAGCATATAGTTCATTTCAAGTAAAACACAAGGAATGATGTGGACCTAACTACCCGGACATAATAATAATAGCCGCTACGTACGAACTCTCATCACTTTGTACGTACGTAGCCCCAACAATTATCACACATAGCATTTAAAACACCTACGGGGAAAATTCCCTCTTACGAGGTTAGAAAGGAGACTCACCTCGCATCGCACCTACTCCCCGGGTCAAGAATGCGCCCGAAACTTCGAACTCGTCACCCAAAGAACTCGAAGCTAACCAAACGTTACGTAAATATATCAAATTATACTCAAAGCATGGAATTCTACTATTATTTAGCCAAATTCATCATTTTTGAAGAAATCCAAAAATACAACCCCGAGCCCGCATGCTCGGATTCCGAAAATTCTCGAAGGAAACACTCACCCATAACCTAAGGATCGTTAATATATAATTTTTGTATGAATTCATAGCCAATGCACAGGTAATTTTATAAACTTTTGAAAGCCATAGGTTACTACCCAAATCCTTAATTTTCACTAGTTAGGTAGTTAATTTAACTAGTAATTCATGCATTAAACTAATACTAGGGTAGAATTTACTTACCTTCAATAACTAGGTCGTTTGCCCCTCTTGAATGCTAAAAATCGCCCCAAGGAAGAAGAAGAAGAAGATGAGGAAAAATGAATTAATCCCGCTATAAAAACATACTACCCAGTGGTTTCCTCTATGCAAATGTAGCCTGGGCAGTGCGTTCGCAATGCCTTAAATGACCAGGCTCACATGGGCCTTCTATGCGAACGCGGAGGGAGCCCTGCGAACGCACAGGGTAACGGGTAGCTGGGTTGTCCCAATGGCCGGACTCTATGCGAACGCGGGGGAGGTGTGCGAACGCACTGGGTCTAGAGCCCAAACCATCACGATCACGGTGCCTATAGTGTGAACGCACAGCGCATTCACCACCCCTGCCTAGTTCCTTCTTCGCAAACGCGGTAACCCCTCCGCGAACGCGGAGAAGGAAACCAGACCTAGAATTTTTGGTGTTTTGAAATTAGCTCTGAGGGGTCCTAAACTCACCCGAGCCCCTCGGGACCCTTTCCAAAGGCACTGGCAAGTCTTTATTCATGATATGGACTCGCTCGAATTTTCGGAACGTGGAAAACAACAACGAAACTAAGAATCCGACCCCAAAACCAAATTGAATCAAACTTTGAACTCTAAGTTCTAGAATTTTCTAACAATGCGCCGAACCAACCTATACCACTCAGAATGACACCAAATTTTGCAGGCAAGTCATAAATGACATAACAGAACTATTCCTAGTCTCGGAATTCCATTCGGACCTCGATAACACAAAAACACATCCCAAACCACAATATTAACTTAAGGAAATTCTTATTTCGATATTGGGCACTAAAACACTCCCAGTTCATCCAAAACCCATTCCGAACATACGCCCAAGTCCGAAATCATCATACGAAGCTATCGGAACCGTCAAAATTCGATTTCGAGGTCGTTTGCTCAAAATGTTGACCGAATTCAAACTTGGCCTTGAAGGAACCAAGTGTTCCAATATTGCTCTAAACACTTCTGAATCCCGGACCACCCACCCCTGCAAGTCATAAATCACAATAAGTCGCTATGGGAAGTTTCATTTAGGGGAACGAGGTACGATAACGCAAAACGACCGGTCGGGTCGTTACATTCTCCACCTCTTAAACAAACGTTCGCACTCGAACGGGTCTAGAATCATACCTGAAGTGCTGAATAAGTGCGGATATCTATTCCGCATGTCCTCCTCGGACTCTTAGGTTGCTTCCTTGACTGGTTGGCCCCTCCACTGGGCCTTCACTGCAGAAACTCTCTTGGACCTCAACTGGCGATCATGTCTATCAATAATAGCAACTGGCTCCTCCTTGTAGCCCAACCTCTCATCCAACTGAATAGTGCTGAAATCAACCACGTGAGAGAAGTTGGCGTGGTACCTCCGGAGCATGGATACATGAAAGATTAGATAAAATCCTGATAAACTGGGAGGTAAGGCTAGCTCATAAGCAACCTCCCTAACTCGCATCAACACCTCGAAGGGACCTATAAACCTCGGGCTCAGCTTGCCCTTTTTACCAAACCTCATAATACCTTTCATCGGCGAGACCTTCAAGAGAACCTTGTCTCCCTCCATAAATGATACATTACGAGCCCTCTGATCCGCGTAACTCTTCTGTCTGGAGTGTGCTGTGCGGAGCCTCTCCTGAATCAACTTCACCCTCTCCAAAGCATCCCTCACCAGGTTGGTGCCATATAACTTAGCCTCGCCAGGCTCAAACCACCCGATAGGAGAACGACATTGCTGACCATACAACCTCAAATGGAGCCATCTCGATGTTGGATTGATAACTATTATTGTAAGCAAACTCGGCCAACGGCAAGAACTGGTCCCACTAACCTCCGAAGTCAATCACGCATGCCCTGAGCATGTCCTCCAATACCTGAACTCTATCTGGGTGCCTAAACCACTGTGCAATGCTCTCCAGAAGTGCGAGGTGAACTGAGGACCTCGATCTGATATAATGGACACCGGAACACCGTGCAACCGGACTATCTCCCCAATGTAGCTATCCAGAATGACCCAAACGGCATCAACCTTCTGCAAAGTCCGAGGCAACCCAACCACGAAGTCCATAGTGATGCGCTCCCATTTCCCCTCAGGAATGGGTATCTGCTGAAGTAGGCCTCCTGGCCTCTGGTGCTCATACTTCACCTGCTGGAAATTAAGACACCTAGTCACATACTCCACAATGTCCCTCTTCATCAGCCTCCACCAATAATGCCACTTTAAATCACGATACATCTTTGTAGCACCAAGATGAACAGAATACCGAGAACTGTGTGCCTCCTCTAGAATCCTCTCCCTCAGTCCATCAACGTTAGGAACACATAGACGACCCTGAAGTCTCAGAACACCATCCTCGCCAATAGTAACCTCCTTGGCACCACCCTATACCACTGTCTCCCGAAGCTCTGCTAAGCACGGATCATCGAATTGCCGGTCCTTAATCTCCCCCAATAACGAAGACTGGGCAACCACATGTGCTAAAACTCGGTGAGGATCTGAAAGGTCAAATCTCACAAGGAGATTAGCCAAGGACTGAATGTCCAATGCTAGAGGTCTCTCCTCTGCTGCAATATAAGCCAAACTACCCATACTCTCCGCCTTCCTGCTCAAGGCATCTGCTACCACATTTGCCTTGCCCGGGTGATAAAGAATGGTGATATCATAATCCTTCAACAACTTAAACCATCTGCGCTGCCTCAAATTAAGATCTCTCTACTTGAACAAGTGCTGCAAGATATGGTGGTCTGTATAAACCTCACAGGACACCCCATACAAGTAGTGCCTCCAAATCTTAAGAGCATGAACAATCGCCACCAACTCTAAATCGTGCACAGGGTAATTCTTCTCATGAACTTTTAGCTGGTGCGAAGCATAAGAAATAACTCTCCCCTCCTGCATCAACACACATCCCAAGCTAACGCGCGAAGCGTCGCAATACACTATATACATCGCCGAACCGGAAGGCAATACCAGAACTGGTGCTGAGGTCAATGTTGCCTTAATCTTCTGAAAGCTCGCCTCACACTCGTCAGACCATCGAAATGGGGCATTCTTCTGAGTCAATCTAGTCAATAGGGCTGCAATAGAAGAGAACCCCTCCACAAATCAGCGATAATAGCCTGCTAGGCCCAAAAAGCTCCTGATCTTTGTAGCTGAAGTAGGGCGCGACCAACTTTGAACTGCCTCAACCTTCTGAGGATCAACCTTGATACCCTCTCTGGATACTACATGCCCCAAGAATGCCACGAAATCCAACCAGAACTCACACTTGGAGAACTTAGCATATAGCTTATATTCTCGCAAATTCTAGAGCACAACTCTCAAATGTTGCTCGTGCTCCCCCAGGCTACGTGAGTAAATAAAAATGTCATCAATGAAGACAATGACAAAGGAATCAATATACGGCCTGAACACCCTATTCATCAAGTCCATGAATGCTGCTGGGGCATTAGTCAAGCCAAAGGACATTACCAGGAACTCATAGTGGCCATATCTCGTACGGAAAGCATTCTTCGGAACATCTTAGGCCCGAATCTTCAACTAATGATATCCGATCTCAAATCAATCTTAGAAAACACCCTAGCACCCTGCAACTGGTCAAACAAATCATCGATGCGCGGCAAAGGATACTTGTTCTTAATGGTGACCTTGTTCAACTGGCGGTAATCAATACACATCTGCATGGACCCATCCTTTTTCTTCACGAATAGAACTGGAGCACCCCACGGTGATACACTCGATCTGATGAACAGCTTAGCCAACAACTCCTTAAGCTGCTCCTTCAACTCTTTCGGAGCCATACGATACAGAGGGATAGATATAGGCTGGGTGCCTGGAGCTTAATCAATGCAGAAATCAATATCACGATCCGGAGGCATGCCTGGAAGGTCTGAAGGAAATACATCAGCAAACTCTCGAACAACTGGCACTAAATCAATCGTCGGAGACTCGGCGGTGGTGTCCCGCACATAAGCAAGATAGGCCAGAAAAACCTTCTCGACCATATGTCGAGCCTTCAGGAATGAAATAACCTGGCTGGCCCCACTAACTGAGGAACCTCTCCACTCCATCCTAGGCGACTCGGGCATGGATAAAGTAACTATCTTGGCATGGCAATCTAGCACGGCATGATGAGGAGATAGCCAATCGATGCCTAGAATAACCTCAAAATCAACCATGTCGAGCAATAAAAGGTTCGCTCTGGTCTCGAACCCACAAAAGGTGATCACACAAGACCGATAGATCCGGTCTACCACCACAGAATCACCCACAGGAGTGGACACATATATAGGATAACCCAAGGACTCGCGAGGAGAATCCAGAAAATGAGCAAATAATGCTGAAAAATATGAATAGGTGAACCCTGGATCAAATAATACTGAAGTCGCTCTACCACATACTGAGATAATACCTGTGATCACGGCGTCTGAGGCCACTTCATCTGATCTGGCCGGAATGGCATGGAATCTAGCTGGAGTACCAAAAGACTGAGCTCCACCAGAGTGAACAGGAGTTGACTGACCTCCCCCTGACTGGCCTCCACCTCTCATACGACCCCTGCCGACATGTCCTCTACCTCTAGGTGGCCGAACTGCTGGTGCTGGACCCATCGGCTGATAACCATGTTGTACGACCTTGCTCCGAAACCTGGGACAATGCCTCCTCATATGACCTGGCTCCTCACACTCGTAACAATCCCCAGGTGCCATAGTCTGCTGCCCCGAAGAAGAACCCTGAATGGCCGGAGGGCGATGTGGGACCTCTAGCATAGCACTGAAGTAGGGTTCGGAGGATCTCCGATGACTGGGATAACCACTGGGTGAACTATGAATGGCTGGAGGACGGTAGGAATGCTCTGGCATGGCGTTGAAATGAGGCCTCTCTGGAACACCTCGGGGAGATGGTGGAGGTGCTGAATATGAAGGCCTGTTGGGCTGACTACTACTAAACTGACCTCTGCCCCTAGCTGGGGCACCTCTGAAATCTCCGGAGAATCTAGCCCTCTTGTCCTGCTGCCCCTGCTCCCTGCTCCTCGACCGATACCCCTCGATTCTACGAGCAATCTCTACCACGAGCTGATAAGGAGTACCCATCTCCACCTCTCGGGCCATGGTGGCCCTAATACATGGATGCAACCCAGCCACAAATCTCTGCACCTTCTCTACATAAGTAGGTAGTATCATGAGTGCATGGCGAGACAACTCTGAAAATCTGGCTTCATAATCTGTCATTGACGTATGTCCCTTCTCTAGCCGCTCAAACTAATACCGCAGCTCTTCCTTCTTAGAGGGTGGGATATATCTATCCAGAAACATCTGCGTGAACTGCTGCCAAGTGACAGGAGGAGAATCTACTGGCCTGCTGAGAATATAGGACTGCCACCACCTACGAGCTCTGCCCTCCAACTAGAAGGTAGTGAAATCCACTCTATGGGACTCTAATATCCTCATGTTGTGCAGTCTATCCCTGCACATGTCCACAAAATCCTTGGCATCCTCGCATCGCTCCACCCCGAAGACTGGAGGGTGAAATCGAGTCCATTTATCCAATAACTTCTGCAGATCGTTGTCTGCAGCTGGTCTGGGCTCAGGTGCTACTGCAACAGGCTGGACCCCACCCATGGGTAGTGTACCCTGGGTATGATGTAATGATGTTGTCTGGCCTGCAGCCTGGGCAGTAGGGGTCTGGACTCTCCCTCCCGCCTGAGAAGTGGCAGGATCTGCTGTAAATAAACCAGCCTGGGATATAGTGTCCATAAATCTCATCATACGGCCCATGAACGCCTGGAAACCTGGCGCCGTCATGAAGTCTACTGGAGCAGGATCTGCTGGAGGCACCTCGTCCTGCTCCTCTATGATAGGGTCCTCTGGTGGTGGAACCGAAATAGCTCTAGGACGCCCTCGTCACCTACCTCGGGTCGATGCCCTCCCCCGGCCTCTGCCACGGCCTCAGAGACCGGGGATAGCGGCCCCTCCCGGGTCTGGAACATCAAATGCACGCGTCCTCACCATCTGTGAGAGAATAGAAGAATGAGATTTAGTAAACCATCGGCTGCACGATAGAATAAGAACAAAGAGAGGTTTCCTAACATTCTATAGCCTCCTGAAGATAAGTACAGACGTCTCCGTACCGATCCGCAAGACTCTACTGGGTTCGCCCGTGACTCGTGAGACTTACGTGAACCTAGTGCTCTGATACCATGTTGTCACGACCCAAAATCCTAACTTAGGTCGTGATGGGGCTCAACAACGGGGTCAGGCAAGCCACACTCAATTTACTAAGGGTTCCTTCTTATTAGATTAAACATTTCAACATATACTCAGTTTTTAAAACTTATGACATAAATCGACAAGGATAATTAGTCAGTTTTTAATCAAAAGTGGTCATGAGGAGTCGTGAGCCAATATATATACAGACCTGTAATCCATAATAACTATCACGTATGTGCCAGGAACTAGTGTCACAAGTCTTACGGGCATACTAACAGAATATACAAAAGATATAATATACAGTCCACTGTCTGAAAGAAATAGACGGAAAATAAGCAAAAGAAACTCCATGGTGCTGCCGGAGATCGCCAGGAGAAAGCATCTCACCGTGAAATCAGGTCCGTCTATAATCAGAGTCAAGCTCCAGTCTGACAACCAGGTGCACCAGCCTCAGAACCTGTACAATTAAGTACAGAAGCATAGCATGAGTACATAATATATATATGTACCTAGTGAGTATCCCGCCTAACCTCGAAGAGGTAGTGACGAGAGGTCGACTTGACACTCACTAAGCAGCAAATATATAAATATATATATATATATATATAAGGCACTGAAATCCAAGGAAGTACTGGAAATAAATAAACAATTACTACTTCACCTTCCCCTAAATATCTGTCAAATCAATGTCCACGAATTTAGTAACAAATAAATCATGCGCATACAAGATGAGGGCAACCGGCCTGAGCCATAAGATAGTCATATTCGTGCACTACCGAGGGTCGTACGGCCTGAACCATAAGTGCACCTTACCATAATGTACTCACATCTATGCACTGCCGAGGATTGAACGGCCTGAACCATAAGTGCACCTTTGCCATAAAGTAATCATCTATATGCACTGCTGAGGATCGCACAGCCCAAACCATAAGTGCATCTTCCAATCCGCCGTGGTGAACGGCCCACTCCCATAAGAGTGGGGGTAATCACACTCCGCTCGCGGAATGTAAATTGCAAAGCGGTCACATGCACACACAATATTCCTTTTTAAATTACTTTTCAGTAAACAATTCCTTACAAATTTTCTCAAATTCCATGATCTCAGGGAAATAAGCCGCATGTAACATTTAATTTATATAGTTCATTTCAAGTAAAACACAAGGCATGATGTGGACCTAACTACCCGGACATAATAATAATAGCCGCTACGTACGGACTCTCGGCACTTTGTACGTACGTAGCCCCCACAATTATCACACATAGCATTTAAAACACCTACGGGGACAATTCCCTCTTACGAGGTTAGAAAGGAGACTCACCTCGCGTCGCACCTACTCCTCGGTTTAAGAATGCGCCCGAAACTCCGAACTTCTCACCCAAAGGACTCGAAGCTAATCAAACGTTACGTAAATATATCAAATTATACTCAAAGCATGAAATTCTCCTATTATTTAGTTAAATTCATCATTCTTGAAGAAATCCCAAAATCCAACCCCGGGCCCGCATGCTCGGATTCCAAAAATTCTCGAAGGAAACACTCACCCATAACCTAAGGATCGTTAATATATGATTTTTGTATGAATTCATAGCCAATGCACGGGTAATTTTCTAAATTTTCGAAAGCCGTAGGTTACTACCCAAATCCTTAATTTTCACTAGTTAGGTAGTTAATTTAACTAGTAATTCATGCATTAAACTAATACTAGGGTAGAATTTACTTACCTTCAATAACTAGGTCGTTTTCCCCTCTTGAATGCTAAAAATCACCCCAAGGAAGAAGAAGAAGATGAGGAAAAATGAATTAATCCCGCTATAAAAACACACTGCCCAGTGGTTTCCTCTATGCAAACACAGCCTGGGCAGTGCATTCGCGATGCCTTAAATGACCAGGCCCACATGGGCCTTCTATGCAAACGTGGAGGGAGCCCTACGAACGCACCGGGTAAGGGTAGCTGGGCTGGCCCAATGGCCAGACTCTATGCGAACACGGGGGAGGTATGTGAACGCACTGGGTCAGGAGTCCAACCCATCACGATCATGGTGCCTTTAGTGCGAACGCACAGGGCATTCACCACCCCTGACCAGTTCCTTCTTCGCGAAGGCGATAACCCCTCCGCGAACGCGGAGAAGGAAACCAAACCTGGAATTTCTGGTGTTTTGAAATTAGCTCTGAGGGGTCCGAAATTCACCTGAGCCCCTCGAGACCCCGTCCAAAGGCACTGGCAAGTCTGTATTCATGATACGGACTTGCTCAAATTTTTGAAACGTGAAAAACAACAACGAAACTAAGAATCCGACCCAAAACCAAATTGAATCAAACTTTGAACTTTAAGTTCTAGAATTTGCTAACAATGCGCCGAACCGACCTATACTACTCGGAATGACACCAAATTTTGTAGGCAAGTCATAAATGACATAACGGAACTATTCTTGGTCTCAAAATTCCGTTCGGACCTTGATAACACAAAAACACGTCCCAAACCACAATATTAAGTTAAGGAAATTCTTATGTCGATATTGGGTGCCGAAACGCTCCCGGGTCATCCAAAACCCATTCTGAACATACGCCCAAGTCCGAAATCATCATACGAAGCTACTGGAACCGTCGAAACTCGATTCCGAGGTCGTTTTCTCAAAATGTTTACCGAAGTCAAACTTGGCCTTAAAGGCCAACCTTAAGGAACCAAGTGTTCCAATATTGCTCTAAACACTTCTGAATCCTGGACCACCCGCCCCCGCGAGTCATAAATCATAATAAGCCGTTATGGGAAGTTTCATTTAGGAGAACAGGGTCCAATAACGCAAAGTGACCGGTCGGGTCGCTACACTTTTGTTCTATTTTGGCTCTTAGCCGGCTGAAAGCCAAGGCCACCGAATCTCCTATTTTCCGACCTTCCTTGGGTGTGAGCACTGCCCTGGGTTCTTTGAAACCGTTGGGAACTTGACTCATCTGATATTCTGGGTAATGTTGTTGTTCTTTTATTGTTTGTCTACCTGTTGAGCAATAATTGGTTAGTTCTCAACCTTCGCAATGTTCATTCTCTTTTTTTCTAATTAGAATATCCATGCTTCTGAAATTGTATGACTTAATGTATTTTCTCGATTCTCTTTATGTGTGATTCTATTATGATATAAAACTCTCTAGCATTAACTCATGCCTAAATTGTTAGTCCTAAAAATGTATCTCTGTTTAACTTAGATAATTTGGGTAGTCTGGAGTTTGTTTAGCTTCATGTATCGATAATTGGGTGTTTACATTGGCTATATGGCCTCATTCTGTTTCCTTCCTTATTCTGAATTTCTATAATGATTGACTTATATCCTTAGTATGCCCTAATCTGTATTGAAACCCTCACTGTAGCTGTAATTTGTTCATATGACTATGTTTGTCACTTAATATGTTTTTGCCTTGCTTAATTCTGTACCCCTAGCAACTAGGTGGTACCCTTCAGACTAGTTTCTTAATTGTGTACCCTATAATGGCTGATTCTGCTTACCTCACTGGTATAAGTTGTACTATTTAAGCCCTAGTGTTTAGCATAATTTGATCCTTAGGGTTGAACTTGTTAATCTAGTGTTAATTGTTGCCTTACTGACCTGATGTTCCCTTCCTTATTAATATGTAACAAAAGTACCCTGCCCCAATGTGTTAAGTAAAAACTTGCCGCATTAACTTGTTTCTTGAGTTCATGCACCCTCTGTGTTGATATGTTCATTATGTGATCACTTTGTAATGTCTGTGCACTCTTCCAAACCCTATTACGTTACTAGTATTTTCATTGGTTACTTCCATATTCTAAACCTATAATTCTTGGCCGGCTGAAAGACAAGGCCACTAAAGCTATACTTGTTAACCTCCCTAGTGTGAGCACTGCTCGGGGTCCATTTTGAGACCCTTGTGAACTCTGACACACTAGGGCCTGAGGTTCTTGGCCATTCTTTCCTGAGTACTCAATTCTTCTCTCTCTCTACCTACTGAATACGCCAATTGGCTTGTGTAAATGACTGTTTTCCTGGATCCTTTGATAAAACTATGGCTATTGGGTTTGGTCCAAGTTCTCTTATGGCTCCAGGGCTATGTTGAAATCTGTGTGAAGACAAAGTTGAAGGCCTGGCAGGGCTGGGTACTTTTGAGCATGTCTTGGGCCTACTATAGTTACTAGTACCACTTTGTAATTTATTGGGCCTGTAATAATTTTGTAATACCAATTGGGGTGTTAGTGAAAATTGGGGGAAATGGGTCCATTCTAATGTTTGCATGAAAGAGTAGAAATCCTGCCTATAGGATCTGAATGTTTAATTTTGCTCAACATGCTCTATTTCTATGTGTTTTTAGAAATCCTGCCTATAGGATCTGGATGTTTAATTTTGCTCAACATGCTCTATTTTTAGATAACATGGCTATAGGAAATGAATATTTCACCTGTTCATATGTTCCATTCCCACACGTTATTATCTGCCTATTATGTTGCAACCTAGTAATTATTTGTTCAAATTTCTTTATGATAAACTCATGCCTATATGATTACGTTGAGTAATAAATAACTGCTCTTCATAATATTCGAGTAGATATCATGCCTATAGGACTATAATCGAATTAGATATTGTTACTGTTATTCCCATCGTGTTGCTCGCCTCGAAAGCATGCTATAGGAATGAAAAGATAAAAACCAGTTTTAATTGACGAAATCCTGCCTATAGGATCTTGTTGTTCGCCTAGAAATTATGATGATAAAATCAATGCTGGCAATTTTGAATGATCAAACTGTTTCACTGCCTTATTTCGCAAACAATTTAGAGATTATGCATGTAGGATTTGTAATACTTGCGATCTGCAAATTCGTTGTTTTAAGACAACAACATTGCCTGTATGTTTAAAATTCAGAATCACATAGACGCCATGGCTATAGGATTTAAGGACTCTATTTCGTATTAAGTCTGATATTTGTCAACTGCCTAATATGTAAAACCTGTTTGCGTGCATTTGTTGCTCACATGTGGAGGCCACCTCGAGCCATTTTGTGCCTTTATGTGCAGTCCTATTTTTTGAATGTCGCTTAGATTTATCATTTTGAGCAGCCTAAGTTAAGTCTAGAAGCACCCAAAATAGAGGTCCAAATGCCTCATGGGCCATAGGCATGGGACGTGTAATGCACTCATAAGGCACGATTTAGAATCAACTAGTGCACTTTAGGTAAAAAAAACTCAAAGATAGTAATCGGGTAGCAGTATAGTCTATGCCCGCTGAATAATACGAGTAACACCCCATCTCTAGGGAGTTGCGAAGTATTATTTATGTTGCACGGGGTGATTCTTTAGGCTAAAAAACTTAGGATCCCCTCATCTTTCTTTGAATCAAGTGTTTGTATTTACTCAAAGTCTTTTAATAATAAATTTTCCCAAACTTCTTACTTTCTTTGTCTTTGTTTATCTGACTAATTCATATAATTCGAGTTCGGTCGGGACCTACAGTTGTGGACCTCGAAGAGTTCCTAACACCTTCTCTTCGAGGTAATTTAAGCCCTTACCCGATCTTTGGTGACGCAAACTAGTAAACCCGAGTCATATGCATATAGGTGCCCTAACGTACCTTAAAACCATTAGGTGGCGACTCTCCTCTTTTAACACCTCCTTAAAAGAGTTGTCACATGTCGAAACCCGATTTCGTGAGAAAAAGGGGCACGACATCATGGTGACTCTGCTGGGGATATTTTTAGGCTCTTACCATAGCAAATTTGATTTGTATGACTTAGCCTTCTCTGACAAGCGTGTCTTTTATTATTTTTGTTGTTACATGAATATCCCGCCCATCTCCCTTTTGTTGCTGCATACACACCATTTCGCCTATTTTCCTTTTATTTTGAATCAATATTAAAATGCAAATCTCTACTCAACTTGGTTATAACATGCGTTTTCCTTTATTTCTAGTCATGTTTGCTTGCTCCAAGTTTTTTGTTTAAGAATTGCTACATCATGTCTCTCCCCACCCTTACTCCCTCGATTACTTTATTACAACTTCCACATTGCGCGAACTAACTTCTTCTTGTTTTCCTTTCTTTTTATGTATTTACATTTCATTTAGTACTGCATTTACTGTTTGCAGCATGCAACATATTAGACAACGTGTTGTTTTATCTTTGCATAAAGGATGCTCCACATCATATTCCACTCGTGCCTAATTAATACCATACCGGCACTTGATGAGTGTCTGTGCTCTTCCTAAATCACCCTTTAAATTTGGAAAGGCTTATTTGCGGTAAAACTAGTTGATCAGCGGTGAAGTCGACGGTTCCGTGCCTTTCCCTATCAAGTTTTCCGTTTGAGGGTACCGGTCTAGACTCTTCTAGAAACCCCCACTCTAATATTAACTGTGCATGCATCATGTCCAAACCTAGTATGGGTTAGAACGTTGTCCACGTGATAACCCACTAAGACAAGCCTTGTCCAAAATCCGCCAGGATTTCCATAATCCCAATGGACACAATCACGATCTGTGCATTATTTGGAGAAAACATGCCAATATGTTGATCATTAATGTGTAAATACTCAAATCCGGAGGGAGAAAGGGATAACTTTATTTGTTTTGCAGAAATGAGGCACAAAGTCTCTAGGTTCAGCATGGTTCAGAATATCCCACCTTTGCTGCTGGATTGGTGGAAAAATCCCTCGCCAAGTGACAAAAACCATGTAAAAAGAGTCCTCGGGAATTACCCTCTTTATTAGACATTCAGCCAAACAATGCACTAATTGAGGCCACCACCATATTTTGGGATGAGATGAGATGAGAGCCGTTTTCCGTTTTGGAGACATAGAAATGACTTCGCTTTTAGAAGAAATAGGAAGCTTTGCCGGACTCCCATGGGATATCCCTGGTTTGTTGGTACCAGAAAACCGCACTTCCCGAGGTTTCTTGAAAATGATGGGTTTCAAGAGAAATGATGGGTTACTCTGTCTTAAGAAGTCTTATGTACCATTTGAGTTCCTTTATGAGCGTTATGGGCACAGCAAGTTATATTGTCTTTACCATGACGAGCTCTCCATCACTTCTTTGGGTTGGACACATCGTCGGGTCTTTGTATTCATTGTCTGTTTTCTAGGGATGCTGATATTTCCAATTAAGGGAGAAAGGATCCACACCCGCCTAGCTATGGTTGCTAGGATTTTGATGGAGGGAAAGGGGCAAACTTACACAATTGTCCCTATGATTCTGGCTGAGATGTACTGGGCTTTAGATCGTTGCAAGAAAGGGTATGGGCACTTCGAGGGTTGCAATCTATTGCTGCAAGTATGGTTGTTAGAACACCTTCAGAGAGGTAAATACCCTCAAGAACTTCTGTGATGACCATGGAATGACCACATAGCCTATCATCATTCGAAGAGAATGACTTTTATCCCAAACAGGTTTGCACAACTGGAAAACATTGTGAGCTGGGTACATTTCTTCAGTAATCTGACTAGTGAAAAGGTGCATTGGATGTTCGAATGGTTCCCTAGAAGCGAATTCATCATCAGGTCGAGAGAGGCTCCTCATCTAGTGTTAATCGAATTTAGAGGAATCTATCTTTATTCTCCTATAAGGTTTATGAGGCAAGCTGTAAGAAAGCAGGTTATACCATGAGTTTCCAACATGGTTCAGTACAAAGCAAACTTCAAAGGGAACACCATTCCATTCAAGTTCGAGGTGCAACATATGTGGCACTCAAAAGATCCTTGTGGAGAAAGATACCATCGAGCTAGATTGGTATCACGCCGGCCATGTGTACTTATATCCATCATGTTTGGTAGATGATATAGCGGGATATGTTAAGCCAGGGGTTAATTTGAGGAATAGGGTCATAGACAACGCTGCTGAAGCACAAGTCAAATACAAGATGTTGTACAAAAGGGTTTTCGAGTCAGAAGCCAGACATTTGGAGCAGCATAAAGTGGACATGGGAGAGATCAACGAGGGGAGAGGAATCACTACTAAATCAACAGATAGTTTGGAATATTTGGAGCAAGGGTTGATGGAACTTGTGGGAAATATGAGGAAGAGAATCTTGGACTGTCAGAATACAGAGGGCAACGAAGGAGGGCATCTAGCAAGAGCATATCTGTTGTTGGACATGCACGACCTGGGGAACTTGAATGATGGAGCTAAGAAGGCCAAGCATGGAGAAGGTCCCTCTAGGACAAAATAGATTAGGAATAATGTTTTATTTTCTTTCTAGACTCGTTTTAGACTTTAGTTGTAATAAGGCAAATGCCATTAGTGACTTTTTATAATTATTATCGTTTAGTTGAGATTTGGTCTATTCATCATATTAATGAAATGACGCAGTTATTGGCATCAATTTTCTCCAAATCTATATGTCGCTTAGGCCTACCTCGGGCACAATGAGGTCCCCAAATTAGGACGTGAATTTATAATTCCGCAATACATTTTTAACTACCGCAAATATCCTTTTAATACTCCTTACTAACTTGTTTACCTTTTGTTTTTCGTTTATTTTGTTTACTCCAGTTCCCTGAGGTTGGTTCGTGCATACTGGCATCATCATGATATCATACCATATCTAGAGTTCCTCCACCTCCTCCTCTCCAAGTGATCCCAAAAACAAAGGTAAAGCTAAAATGGATGATATGAGTGGAATCAGGAAAGACAACGTTACACATGCAGAGTACATCGAAACTTCGGATGGGCGGAGTACTCCGACACAGAATGACTTAGTCTTGCGGTTAGAACAGAAGATACTGGAGTTATAAGGGGAACTTGAACAAGTTCGGAATAGAATGTTCCCGATATCAATCAACAAAACACCCAAAACCCAGCACCTCCCAAGAACACACAAAATCATAATCCACAGAATCCTCCCACACCTCATCAATATGCCATGCCTCCTAAAAATCCTAATCCTCTACCAGTACCGACTCCTCCACAACATCACCATCATCCGACCCAGTATCTACAAACTACCACCTACCACACTCCTAAAAATGCACCACAACCCACACCTGATCCCCAAAATTCAACTAATGACCACCACTATGCCCAAATTCCTGGAGTCCACCAAAGTAACCCTATATATGTGGAAACCTTACCCCATACTTCACAACAAACCATGTATACACCGAAGTCCGCCGAGAAGTACATGCTCATCAATAACATGGCAGAGGAACTAGTCAAGTCCAAGGTGTCGAAGGTGGTAAAGGCATCGAGGGGTTGAATTATGATGATTTGTGTATTCAGCCAGACGTAGAACTGCCAGAGGATTACAAACCTCCGAAGTTCAAAATGTTCGACGGGAGAGGTGATCCGAAGGTACATTTGAGAACATATTGTGACAAGCTCGTAGGGGTTGGTAAAGATGAAAGAATATGCATGAAGTTGTTCATGAGGAGCATCACTAGAGACGCCCTGTCCTGGTACATCAGTCAAAACCCAAAGAAATAGATTAACTGGGTGAGTATGGCGTCAAATTTTATGGATTAGTTTAGGTTCAATATAGAAATTGCGCCAGACGTCTTCTATATTTAGAATCTTAAAAAGAAGCCGATGGAAACTTTCAGCGAGTATGCTACTCGGTGGAGGTCAGAAGCTGTGAAAGTAAGGCCAGCACTGGAAGAAGAAAAAATGAACAAGTTATTTGTCTAAGCTCAGGATCCGCAGTATTATGAGAGACTGATGGTTATTGAGAACCATAAATTTCCAGACATCATCAAATTGGGAGAAAGAATAGAAGAGGGGATTAAGAGCGTAATGGTAACAAATTTTGAAGAACTCCAGGCTACAAACAAAGCCTTGCAGTCAGGCGACATTTCTAAAAAGAAGGAAGTAGGGGAAGTGATGGTGGCCCAAGGTCTGAAGTTTTGTCTCACATACCAAACACCCCCACATACATATCAGCCTTCACCTCCCAGATACCAACAACCCGCCACCACTTACCACACTTACAATACCCAACCAGCATACTACCACTCACCACCATCCCACCAAAATTACCAAAAACCTAGATCGAATTTCGACCGCGGACCGCTCAGACAATATACCCCAATTGCTGAACCCATCGACCAATTGTACGAGAGACTAAAGGCTGATAGTTATGTCACTCCTATTCCCGCCGTTGCCATGGAAAATTCCTCCAGTGGGTCAACCCAAAAGAATACATGTGCTTAACACTCGGGCATGAAGGGTCATACTATTGATGAATGTCGCACTTTGGAGGATAATATCTAGACATTGATTGAAACCAAGGTTATACAATAAAAAGAGGTTGCACCTAATGTCCGCAACCATCCTCTCCCGAATCACAGGGGCTCGGGGGTAAATGTGATAGAAATCGACGAAGAATGGGATCCGGAAGGGTCAATTGGACTCATTCGTGAAGGGGATAGTCCTAACATACCTCCAGTCACTCTCACACCTATTGTGGTACAGATTCAGTTACTGATTGAGGTTGAGGTAGCCGCACCGACTCCGTTTGAGGTTGAAGTAGCAACGCCCTCAGCCACGCCAACTCCGTTCGAGGTGGAAGTGACCACACCCTTCACTGTGACGGTAGCACCTACACCGTCCTTTAAGTCCAATGCTATACCCTAGGACTATGCTGCAGAAGAGAGAAGGAAAGGAAAGGGGAAAATGGAGGAAACAGGTGCAGCACAAGGCATGACCAGAACTGGTATGGTTTATACGCCCGAGCATTTGGGAGGGACAAGTAAAGAAGCTGCTTCTAAACCACCTATCATTGAAACTGGTCCGGATGATCTTTGGAGAAAGGTGAAAGCAAGAGAGTATTTTGTGGTTGATCATATGAACAAAACCCCTGCTCAGATATCCATTCTATCACTACTACAGAACTCTGAGGCGCACAGGAATGCGTTGATAAAAGTGTTTAACAAAGCTTACGTACCCAACAACATTACCGGTGAGAGATGGCCAATATAGTGGAACAAGTATTGGAAATCCATAAGATCAGTTTCCACGAAGATGAACTACCGTCGGAAGGGTTTACTCACAACAGGGCACTGCATATCACAGTGCAGTGCGAAGACAAATTCGTTGCCAGGGTCTTGATAGATGGAGGTTCAAGTCTCAACATCTGTCCATTGACCACACTGAAGAGGTTGGGTAAATGTTTGCATGAGATACGAGCAGGAAGTATGAACGTGAAAACATTCGATGGGTCTCAAAGGGCCACGATTGGGGAGACCAACCTTTGTTTGCAGATGGGCCCGACTTGGTTTGATGTTGAATTTAAAGTGTTAGACATATCCACCACATACAATCTGCTGGGTCCGTAGCTTCTACTCTGCACCAGGCTATGAAGTTTTGAATGTAACCATCAGGAAGTGATCATCCATGAAGACGGGAGTAATCCTATTTACACCAATCAGACTGTTCCGGTTGTTGAGAATAGAATGAAATTGGGTGGAGAGACTTACCATCGCATTGAGCATGTCAACGCGATTGAGAAAGCTAAATGGTAGACTAGAAAAATAGATAGCATATTGGCATGGGCAGGGTATGAACCTGGTAAGGGGCTCGGAAAGAATCTCCAGGATATCGCCAAACCAATACAGCTAAAGCGTCACAGTACAACCTTTGGACTAGGATATCAGTACACATGGCAGGAGTACAGTGATTGGTCACCGCCATGGCGTGGTTCTTATTACCCTCTTGAGCAGCTGGTACCGCATTTGAGCCAATCCTTTCATCAGGCCAACATGATGTGGGAGCCTGAAGAAGATGAAGTTCTAGCTGGCTTAAGGAATCTGTTCTTGGAAGATAAAGATAAGGATTGCAGCGCAGTAATTGAGGAGGAGGAGGAGGAGGAAGGCCTCGTTATTCAGATAGCGGAGAACGAATCTGTTCTCAGGAACTGCACCGCTACACCATCATGGGCCTGCCGAGTTCCGGGGTAGCCTGGCCGTTAGCATCATTCATTTTGAAAACAATTTTAATGGGCATTTTTAAGACATTTTTCAGTATTTTATTATTTTGCTTTGAAACAATTATTTGGATCGTTAAAATTGCTTTTGTTTGAAATTTTGGTATTTATCAATGGTTTGCTATTTTAGTATTTATTACTATCCTTTATATTTTCTCTCTACTACATTATTATTACTTATCCTGATGAACCAACAGCTGTGACATGTAATGAGACAACGCAACATAAGGATAGTGACTCGGAAGAAATAGAAGAAAAAGATGTAATACCTAAGGAAATTGTCAGAGAAGTGGAAAATTTTGAGGACAAGCCTAAGTCCAATCTGGATGAAACCAAGATAGTAAATTTGGGAAATTTCGAAACAGTCAAAGAAACTCGCATAAGCATTCACCTATCACCATCATAGAAAGAAGAGTGCATCTGTTACCTGAAAGAGTATAAAGATATTTTCGCATGGTCTTATGATGATATGACTGGTTTGAGCACATCTATAGTGGCTCATAAACTACCTACCAACCCTTTGTGTCCCCCTGTAAAATGGAAGCTCAAAAAGTTCAAGCCAGATATGAGTCTGAAAATTAAAGAAGAAGTCACCAAGCAGATCAAAGCTAAGTTTCTCAGAGTGGTTGAATATCCAACCTGGTTGGTTAACATCATGCCAGTTCCGAAGAAGGATGCGAAAGTCAGAGTATGTGTCGACTATCGGGATTTAAACAGAGTAAGTCCCAAAGATGATTTCTCATTACCCAATATACACATACTGATTGAAAATTGTGCCAAGCATGAACTCCAGCATTTTGTGGACTGCTTCGCGGGATATCATCAGATCTGGATGGATGAGGAAGATACCGAGAAGACAGCCTTTATTGCACCATGGTGGGTGTATTGCTATAAAATGATGTCGTTTGATCTGAAGAATGTTGGGGCCATTTATATGAGGGCCATGAAGACCATTTTCCACCACATGATACACAAGGAGATAGAAGTATATATGGACGATGTCATCATCAAATCCGAGAAGGGTACAAATCATATAGCAGACTTGAGAAAGTTATTTGATCGGCTTCGAAGGTATAATTTGAAATTGAACCCCGAAAAAGTGTGCTTTTGGGTCCCTGCTGGAATGTTGTTAGGATTCATCGTCAACCGCCGAGGAATTGAGTTGGATCCGTGAAAGCTCAAGGCTATCTGCGATTTTCCACCTCCGGGAAACAAGAAAGATGTGATGAACTTCTTGGGCGTCTTCAATTACACCAGTCGCTTCATAGCACAATCGATCGTGATTTGTGAGCCGATTTTTAATATGCAGCAACAAGTTGGACTGAAGAATGCCAGAAAGATTTTGACAAAATCAAGGAATATTTGCCCACACCACCGGTCCTGGTCCTGCCGGAACCTGGTAAACCTCTACTACTCTATCTGTCCGTACTAAATTGGGCTTTCGGTTGTGTCTTGGTACAACACGATGAGACGGGGAGAAAAGAGCAGGCCATATACTATCTCAGTAAGAAGTTCACACCCTATGAAGCACGGTATTATTTGCTGGAACGTACATGATGCGCGCTGATGTGGATAGCTCAGAAATTGAGGCACTACTTATGTGCCTACAATACATATCTCATATCAAGGATGGATCCTCTGAAATATATTTTCCAGAAATCCATGCCTACAGGGAAGCTGGAAAAATAGCAGATACTGTTGAGTGAATTTGACATCGTCTATGTAACTCAGAAGGCGGTCAAGGGACAAGCATTAGCCGATCATCTGGTAGAAAATCCTATAGGAGGAGAATACGAACCACTGAAAACGTATTTTCCCGATGAAGAAGTATCATTTGTAGGGGAAGATATTGCCGAAACCTACGACGGCTGGAGAATGTTCTTCGATGGGGCTGCAAATTTCAAAGGAGTGGGTATGAGAGCTGTTTTGATGTCAGAGACATGTCAGCATTACCCGGTATCCGCAAAACTCATATTTTCGTGCA
This sequence comes from Nicotiana knightiana, assembly GCA_005239525.1. Classification (NCBI taxonomy): domain Eukaryota; kingdom Viridiplantae; phylum Streptophyta; class Magnoliopsida; order Solanales; family Solanaceae; genus Nicotiana; species Nicotiana knightiana. Next base: position 112,076 of record ML430522.1, on the reverse strand, counting down.
CCAACAATATGGCAGAATATGAGGCTCGTATCTTGGGGCTTAATTTGGCCATTGACATGAATATCCAGGAATTGCTGGTAATTGGTGATTTAGACCTTCTGGTGCATCAGGTTCTAGGAGAGTGGGCTACAAAGAATACCAAAATATTACCATATCTATATCATGTGCAAGAGTTGATGAAGAGATTCACAAAGATAGAGTTCAAACATGTTCGGAGAATCCAGAATGAGTTAGCAGACACATTGACCACTATGTCTTCCATGATACAACACCCAGACAAGAATTTCATCGACCCTATTCCAGTAAGGATCCATAATTGGCCAACTTATTGCGCTCATGATGAAGAAGAAACAGATGGGAATTCGTGGTTCCATGATATCAAGGAATACTTAGGAAAAAGAGAGTACCCGGAGCATGCAAATCATACTCAGAAACACACACTCTGAAGATTATCCAACCATTTCTTCCAAAGTGGAGGGATTCTGTACAGAAGGACTCCCGACCTAGGATTGTTATGGTATGTTGACGCCAAGGAAGCTTCCAAACTGCTCGAAGAGATACATGCTGGAACTTGCGGACCACACATGAATAGTTTCGTTTTAGCCAAGAAGATATTGAGAGCAGGATATGGAAACGGACTGCATCAAGTATGTCCAAAAGTGTCATCAGTGCCAAATACATGTAGATATGATACGGGTTCCACCAAATGAACTCAATGCAACAAGTGCACCTTGGCCTTTTTCCGCTTGAGGAATGGATATCATTGATCCGATCAAACCCCCTGCTTCAAACAAGCACAGGTTCATTTTAGTGGCCATAGACTACTTCACAAAATGGGTTGAGGTTGCATCTTACAAAGTTGTAACTAAGAAAGTCATCGCAGATTTTTTCAGTGATCATATTGTTTGCCGATTTGGGGTGCCAGAATACATCATCACCGACAATGCTGCCAACCTTAACAGTGACTTAATGAAAGCTATGCGTGAAAATTTCAAAATCAAGCATAAGAATTCCACAACATACACGCCTCAAATGAATGGAGTCGTGGAGGCCGCAAATAAGAATATCAAGAAAATACTGAGAAAGATGGTAGACAACCACAAGCAATGGCACGAGAAATTACCATTTGCCTTATTGGGGTATCGTACCACAGTCCGCACATCAACCGGAGCAACTCTCTACTTTCTAGTCCACGGCACTAAAGTTGTCATTCATGCCGAAGTCGAAATTACATCCTTAAGAATTATACAAAAGGCTGAACTCAGTGACGTAGAATGGATACGAAGTCGCTATGAAAAATTAGCTCTCATTGACGGGAAAAGAATGAATGCAGTATGCCATGGCCAACTTTACTAGAACAGAATGTCTAGAGCTTTCAGCAAAAGGGCCAGACCTAGACAGTTCACACCAGGGTAGCTGGTGCTAAAGCGGATCTTCCCGCATCAAGATGAAGCCAAAGGAAAATTTTCACCCGATTGGCAAGGGCCCTCCATGGTTCATAGAATACTAACAGGAGGAGCGGTCATACTTGTAGAAATGGACGGAGAAATTTTGTCAAAGCCTATCAATTCAGATGCAATCAAAAGATACTATGTTTAGATTGCTTACATTCCTTCATCTGATGTAACTGAACTACGCTTGACCTGATTCCCGTTTAAGAGGGGATATGTAGGCAGCCCTATGGGTTCGGTCACAATTTAATAAAATCTTCATTTTCCACCATGGTCAGAAACTAGGGCAGAATTTTGAGGAGGACCCTCAAAAGTCCGGAGCAAGTCTAGCTGACTTCGTCATGTGCAGAACGGTCAAAGAATCGCTTATTAAGCTGGGGCATAATTTTGAGGCATCATTCTGTTTCTTGCCTTGTTCTGAATTTCTATAATGATTGACTTTTATCCTTAGTATGCCCTAATCTGTATTGAAAATCTCACTCTAGATGTAATTTGCTCCTATGACTATGTTTGTCACTTAATATGTTCTTGCCTTGCTCAATTATGTACCCCTAGCAACTAGGTGGAACCCTTCAGACTAGTTTCTTAAATTGTGTACCCTATAATGTTTGATTCTGCTTGCCTCACTAGTATAAGTTGTACTGTTTAAGCCCTAGTGTGTAGCATAATTTGATCCTTAGGGTTGAACTTGTTAATCTAGTGTTAATTGTTGCCTTACTGGTCTGATGTTCCCTTCCTTATTAATATGTAAGAAAAGTACCCTGCCCCAATGTGTTAAGTGAAAACTTGCAGCATTAACTTCTTTCTTGAGTTCATGCACCCTTTGTGTTGATATGTTCATTATGTGATCACTTTGTAATTTCTGTGCACTCTTCCAAACCCTATTACTTTACTACTATTTTCATTGGTTGCTTCCCTATTCTAAACCTATAATTCTTGGTCGGCTAAAAGTCAAGGTCACTAAAGCTATCCCTGTTAACCTCCCATAGTGTGAGCACTGATCGGGGTCCACTTTGAGACCCTTGTGAACTCTGACACACTAGGGCCTGAGGTTCTTGGCCATTCTTTCTGACTACTCAATTCTGCTCTCACTCTGCCTACTGAATAGGCTAATTTTCTTGTGTAAAAGACTGTTTTCCTAGATCCTTTGATCAAACTATGGATGTTGGGTTTGGTCAGAGTTCTTTTATGGCTCCTGGGCTATGTTGGAATCTGTATGAAGACAAAGTCGAAGGCCTGTCAGGGCTGGGTACTTTTGAGCCTGTCTTGGGCCTACTATAGTTACTAGTACCACTTTGTAATTTATTCATTATTGGGCTTGTAATAATTCTGTAATAACAATTGGGGTATTAGTGAAAATTGGGGAAAATGGATCTATTCTAATGTTTGCATGAAAGAATAGAAATTCTGCCTATAGGATCTGAATGTTTAATTTTTCTCAACATGCTCTATTTTTAGATAACATGCCTATAGGACATGAATACTCACCTGTTCACATGTTTCATTCCCACACGTTGTTATCTGCCTATTATGTTACAACCTAGTGATTATTTGTTCAAATTGTTTTATGATAGACATCATGCCTATAGGATCACGTTGAGTAATAAATACCTTCTCTTCATAATATTCGTGTAGATATCATGCCTATAGGACTATAATCGAATTAGCTATTGTTACTGCTATTCCCATCGTATTGCTCGCCTAGAAAGCATGCATATAGGAATGAAAAGATAAAAACTAGTTTTAATTGACAATTCTTAGAAATCCTGCCTATAGGATCATGTTGTTCACCTAGAAAGTATGCTGATAAAACCAATGCTGGCAATTTTGAACGATCAAACTGTTTCACTGCCTTATTTTGCAAACAATTTAGAGATTATGCATGTAGGATTTGTAATACTTGCGATCTGCAAATTCATTGTTTTAAGGCAACAACACTACCTGTATGTTTAAAATTCAGAATCACATAGAAGCCATGACCATAGGATTTAAAGACTCTATTTCGTATTAAGCCAAGGGTGTATAGAATGAGGAGGTAGATTTTGAATCCATTTTCTCGCCTCTCCAGCTAATGAGTATTTGAATACCCACAGTCTCAGGGAGTCATCTGTCACACTGTTTGTTTATGCATTGCACACACACCCAAGAATTTTCTAAGGTGTTGTGTTGGATCATCATCTGTAGAGTTTCTGAATAATCCTTCTGCATTGAGCATTAGGATTAGACCATGCTCTACTTTGAAGGTAGAAGCGTTAACTCGCGGAGGGACAATGGAATTGGTGTCCTCAATATATTCCTCAATATCCGCAAAGGGATTCTCTTCTTCTTTATAATCGGCCATGCTTACCTAGCACACCAAGCAAAGTGTGATGGAATAGAAAAAGATGTAAAGTGAAGTGCACACTAATTAGTAATTTCAAAACCATATTCCCCGGCAACGGCGCCAAAATTTGATACGCTCAAATTACACCTTAATAAATAGTGTAAAGCGGTCGATGTCAAATATAATAAGCCAACTAGGTTGGGGTCGAATCCCACAGGGAATAGGTGTGAAAAGATTACTTGAGTAGTGTGAAACTTAACTTAAATCGTAATTCTATTCCGTTCGCTAAAATGAGTGTTGTAATTGAGTGAAATGAAGACAAGTATAATTTTGTAAGATTGTAATTAATTCAATTAACGAAACCAAGGTTATGTCCCCTTCAATGAAATATAATGCTATCGGTGTTAATATGATATATTTCTAATGGAAGGTCCTTTTATATGCATATGATTTCTAAATGACTACCCAATATTTTTTAATAGTTGGGTATTATTTCCTTTTTATGATTTTTCCAAATATAAAAGAGTTGCAATTAAAAACAATCAATTTATGCCAAATAGAACCCACTTATTCCTAAGCGATTCTATTAAACCAGGTTTAAAGCCTTGAGTTTTTTATATCTCTTCTACCAAATCCTAACCCACTTTTCCAAGTAAAGAAAGAGTACAATGGAATTTGTTAATGTTTGCAACCACCAACAAAAAATGAAGAATGAGAAATGAATAAATACCAACCAACCATTATATATATATTCAATGGTAAACACCCATTAACATTACACCCATTTAGGGTCCACAACCTTAGTATTTGAACTAGACACTCATACTAAAATACAAAAATAGAACAATATTTAAAGTCATAATGCTTACAAAATTGCAAGAATCTTTCTTCTAAAGCTTCCAAAAGATGAATATTCAATGCCTATTGTTGTAGTCTCCTTTCAGACAAGATGACCCACAAAAATCCTAATAAATCTATTTATAGTGGGCTAAAAGTCGGAGCCAAAATTGGACAAAATTTCCCCTGCAGACAGCTTTTGCGATCGCATATCCATCGCAGACTTGTAGATCACCAGTTCCAAGCTTCCACCGCATATCAGTTATGTGGTCCACATATCTGTTATGCGATCGCATTGTCCCATCGCAATCGTGTCGAGAAGCTTCTTGACCACATAATGGACCGCATATTTTTCTCTTGGTTTGGCCAACAAGTCTTCTTCAGTTTGCGATTGACCTTTGATTTATGCGGTCCGCGTGTGATTTATGCGGTCGCATATCTGCAGCATTTCCATCCTTTTGTGATTTTTAACTTCTTTTCCATGTTTTTTGGGTCTTCAAGCTCATGCACTAAGAAACAATCAAACTTAATAAGGATTAACGAACAAATGCATTAAAACGAGCTAAAATCTAAGTAATTGGTATTAAATGTGCTGAAATTCTACGGCACATCAACACCCCCAACTTAAACTTTTGTTTGTCCTCAAGTAACTAGCACAAAAATTATCCTATCCTAAACTCTTACCGAAGTCATCAAACAGTAGTGACCGTAGATGGTTTTGGTTGTCAGTTAACAAGCATGTAACTTCATTTATTTACCCTTCCTAGAAGACCATTATCACTTAACAAAGAGGCTAATCAACTTGTGAACTTTGAGCCTCGACCAAACTGACAAAATGTTACCCTCAGCTAAGTGCACTTGCATTCTACTTCAAAAACCTAACTTATGTTAAACTTGCAGTTCATGCGCGCTCACAACAAATAAAATCCCCAACACACACATATTTACAGGGGATGCAATAAAACACTCTTTCACTCGGAACGAAAGCTACATGCTACAAGTATCAGTCCATAGGCTTGCCCTTATTTTAACGTGTTGCTATCTCAGGAATGATCGGTTGTAGATCACCTAGGACTTTTCACAGGATGTAATGTAGGCTTCAGGACGGGTTGGGTGAATATCTGGGAACGTAGTGGCTATACCCTCCTTGAATTCTACATAAACTTTGCTTCTTTACTACATAACATTTATTTACCTCGAGTTACCGACATTGAAACACCTCAAAGTGTTTCTTCAATTTCTACAAGACTCCATTTTTCTTTTCTTTCTTTCTTTTTTTTATAAAGGTATTTCTTTTCGGAGCTTGAGTTTCTCTATATATATAAAACTTTGAGGAAACAATTTTGAGTTACACACAGTGCCAACCTTCCCAACTTCCACTTTGTACCGTCACCCCCAACTTAATCTTTTAGCCTCATTCTTACTCGTTCAAGGAGGGTTAGGTTCAAAAGAGGGATTATTTCAAAATGGGATAAAGGTTTGCAGTGTGGTAACCAAAGAAAAGGCTAAAGGCTCAACGGGGGTAACTAGGGTAATTTATGTACCGTGAAGGTCAGTTTTTTGTCAAAATTAGCTAATAGTCACAAAGATAGCCTAATATCATCTCAACATTCAATCATTAGCCTGATTTTCACAAAGACACCAACCAGGCAAGTTCTAAACATCACAAGTTAAGCAAGCGCATTATTTACACAAGTCCTCCCTCACTCACGACACATGAAATGTTTGACTCAACATAGTTTCAGCAGTCAAGTGAACACAAGGCAACTCAAAGATTTCATCATATGATATGTAGGATTCTGAGTAAACATAAAGTCAAATAGCGAGCCTCAAGTTCACAAAAAATGACTAACCATAAAAAAAAATTATATATCAATGAAGCAAGGGTACAATTCATTCACAAAACTTTCCTTACATGCTTGAAACTATACAATCACACCAAACAAGTCAAAATGTCCCATGCTACTGCCATGGTTCTACTATTACACCCTTGGAAAAGAACCCGGCGAAGAAAAACCAAGGGGAATTCATTACTAGCTGCTAGTCTATACTAAAAAGAGTTATGCATAATTTTTCATACAACTATTTACACAAAATATGTACCCCACCCCAAACTTAAGAGCATGCATTGAGCCCAATGCATAAAAAATTTTAAAAAAATAGAGTTTAGGGACTTCATGGGGCGCACTAATCTCTCGGAGGGTCTGAAGCATGCTGGGCAGCTGTGGGGTCATCTGCTGGTACTGAAGCTATAGCTGGTGGAACTTCGGACTAAGTGGTGGCCTACATGGATGGAGCAAGATATTCCAGCTGCTGTGAGGATGGAGCAGGAAGCTCCACCTGCCTTGAAGATGGATATGGGGCCTGGGAGCTGCTAGCCTCATCTGGTGATGGCTGAGTGGTCTATGGAAGTGCCTTAGAGACCATATCTGCTAGACAATGTGCAATTGCGGTCTGCACATCTGCTTCCTCTTCATCCTATGCAACCGTAGGAACAACAACTTGCTTACCCTTGTCCTGATGACCCTTAGTTTCCTCTACTAGTGCATCCTCATACGTCTCCTCATCTTCTGAATCCCCTTCATTGGACTCCTCAGTATCTCCGAATCCCTCCTCTGAAGGAGCGTCAATGTGTACAGGAGAGGCTTGACTATGTGCCTCTGGAGCTACCATCAGGTTTGTGAAATCAAAATCCATCCCTGGAATGGACGTGCCAGCTCCCTGCTCACCATCCTTTGGAAGGAATGGAGTCAAGTCAAACTCCAAACTCTGCATTTTCTGCAGCTCAGCTTTTAATGCATCAACATCCTTACGGAGCTGAGGCATACCTCCAACCTCACCCCGTTCGACCTTCTCAAGATGCACTTCAAAGTGCTTTAGGCGATCCTCATAAGTTTTATGCTGCTGTTGAAGAACACTCACTGAGGATTGGACAGGGGAGAAATGCTTGCCGAATGAGGTTCGCGATTTCCTTTATCAGCCGGTCCACCTTAGCATTGGCGTGTTGAGCTAGTAGACCCAGCTTGGAAAGAGCTGGTAATGGGACCTGGGGCTGTGCAGTGGTGTGTTGTGGAGTAGTTGTGGAGGCAGTTGGGACCTGAGAAGTGTCAGGCAGTTGGGACTCTGAAGTTGCTGAGTCTGCTGGATGAGGGACTTGAGTTTCTGTTTGAGTCGCAGTTTCCTTTGCTACTGCGTCACTGATACGCATGATGTCAATGTCCTTGAGAGATTTCTACGATTTGTCATGCTTTGGCATCGGAGGCACATTCACAGCTTTGCAGAGAGGTGTGATCAAGCATGGGAAAGGAAGTGGTGTGTGTTTCTGCTTTGCTCGGATTCCCAGTTCTCGGAATATGATCTCTCCCACATCAATCTTTATGCATTTCATGATGCACGCAATGAGGAGTGCCTTCTCAATGTTTATGTCAGTTTCATTCTGAGACGACATTTGACGGGATGTGAAAAAGCTAAGCCAATAACGACCCTCCTGTGTGAGATCCTTCTTGTACATTTTGTGTTTAGGGTCAATCCAGGTAGGTGTCCCCTTTGCTATGATAGAAGCAATCCAAGCACGTTCGTTGTTCTTATTAGATACCTTAGCCTCATATTCAGCTGTGTCGGACCTCCAATCCTCAAAGTACAGATCATTTATGGTTCCCTTATCACATAGCACTTGGACACCTCGAACTAAAATCGATTCTGCAAAGACCCTGTTTCTTTTCTGCTCAACATTCCTTGATGCACCATACGAAGCATAGAATTCCCTCACAAGCGTCTCATGGTATTCATCAGGGACCTTAGTAAAGAATTCCCATTTCCTCTACTTGATGTTCTCGATTATATGAGGGTAGTGCTCCTTCAGCCCATTTAGACTCAATTGTTTCTCCTTGAGAATGTTTCGCTTTGATAGCCCTTCTTTATATAGACTCATGGAGCCTGTGACTCCAAACCGAAGATTAAGATCCTCCCTTTTTCCTTCGTGCCTCAGCCTGTAAGTCAACTGATGGCAAGATATCAGTTGTACCCCCTTCTCGTCAGACTGGGAAGAGTGCTCAGCAGTGGTGCGGGTGGTTTCCGGTCGTGGACGTTTAGCCTGTTTTGTTTGTTGGCTCAAAGTAGCTCGTTTCTGTCCACGAGCGGGTGGGGATCGCGTTGCAATAGATTTTCTTGGTGCCATTTCTGCAATGAAACACTGTATGAGTGGTGGGCATAACATAAAAGGCATACATAAGAACTTTAACAGAGGAAAATAGGTTATGCGATGGGTTATGCGGTCGCAGAACCACTGTACGGACCGCAAACTCATCGCATATTTACACACTCCATGTTGAAAAAATTTATGAAATCGCAAAACCCATCGCAAAATAGGTTTTACGACCGCAGACTGGCCGCATAATGGCCCTCAAGAACCTAATCACCTGATCTTGTTTATGGTGGCTATGCGTTCCGCAGAACGCTTCTGGGGTCGCATAAGCCTTCGTATTTTTGCATTTCAACTAGGTCATCTAGGGTTTTATTTTTCGATGACTCTGTGGACCGCAAACCACTTATGCGGGCCGCAAAAGTCATCTTCTTCAGAGAGCAAACCCCTCCCCCCCCCCCCCCCC